>JAXQGT010000031.1:0-31860 GCA_037040375.1 Basipetospora sp. M8501
GACCACGTCGGCGTTTCCGGATCCTCCGGCGCCGTCATTTTTAAATTAGCATGACGCCGCCAAAGTACCCCCGTACCAGGCGCTGTTATGTAATCCACCCTACCACCCCACCACCCCCACCATCCAGGCCGATAAGGAGCGTTGATGCCGATGTCGTGTCGCACTCGTTCAGCCACCATTAATCCGTTTACTATCGGGGTGTGTGCTCGCTATTGTGGTATGTACCCGATGGCAGTGGTATTTCTCCGTAATCGCCAACTGCTAGCGGGTTCGGCACGTTCGGGACCACCAGCTGGCGCTGGATCTCCAATCCCCAGTCGACGTCACCCGCACAGTCAGTTCACAACAGCTCAAGAGCTCAACCAGCCGATAACTACACTGCCTTCACATAATCTACTCGTTTTTCACTTAGTGCGAGCTTGAGTCTACACCCGAGGCCCCTAAATTCCGACTAAACCGACAGTCCTCCTGTTGTTAGTTCTTCGGTATCGTCCGACCTACCATAACCATCATGACGGTGGCGCCCCACAGCTCTGATGGAGGTGTCCGGGTCGCAATCGACCGCGGAGGCACCTTCACAGACTGCGTTGGTGAACGCAACAGCGAGACTATAATCTTGAAACTTCTATCTGAAGACCCGTCCAACTACAACGATGCGCCCCTAGAGGGCATCCGGCGCATCATGTCCCACTTCCTGGGCGAGGATATACCGCGGGGTAAGGCCCTAGATACCTCGCAGATATCCTCTATCCGGATGGGCACTACCGTCGCCACCAACGCCCTACTCGAGCGGAAGGGTGAGAAAATGGCTCTCGTTGTCACCAAGGGGTTTGGTGACTGCCTCGTTATTGGGAACCAGAGCCGTCCTAAAATATTCGACCTTGCCATCCGGAAGCCAGATGTGCTGTACTCCTCGGTCGTGGAAGTCGATGAGCGTGTCACTCTTGAGGACTACGCAGAAGATCCCGAGAGGACAGTCACGACCGCCGAGACCAAGGTTGACTCGCCCGAGGCGTCAAGCGCGGATCTTGTCGAGGGTCTTTCTGGCGAGACTGTTCGCATCTTGAGACGCCCGGCCGAAGAAGAGATCCGAAAGCAGCTGCAAGAAGTGTATGATACTGGTATCAGGAGCATTGCTGTCTGTCTGCTACATGGGTACACGTTCCCCACTCACGAGGCTCTCGTCGGGCGCATCGCCCGTGAAATCGGCTTCCAGCACATCTCCCTGAGCCACGAGCTGATGCCCATGATCAAGCTCGTACCTCGGGCCACCTCCGTGTGTGCTGACGCTTACCTGACGCCGACGATCAAAAAGTACATTGCCGGCTTTCAAAGTGGCTTTGCCGGGTCGCTGGGTGTGAAGTCGGGGACCACGGCCAAGACCGCGCGGTGCGAATTCATGCAAAGCGATGGCGGGCTTGTGGATGTAGACAAGTTTACCGGCCTTCGAGCCATACTTTCTGGACCTGCTGGTGGCGTCGTGGGTTATGCCGTCACTTCCTACGATGAGGATAAGAAGATCCCTGTAATCGGGTTCGATATGGTGAGCAATGCATTGGAAGCCATTCTTTTTAGTTCCGGGGACTGACCATTCATTAATATAGGGCGGTAAAGTGCACCGGACATTCTTAACAACACTGTGGTTGACTAGCTAACTCAAAGGAAGGGACGAGCACGGATGTCTCCCGCTACGGCGAGGGCCGATACGAGCACGTGTTCGAAACCACGACTGCCGGCGTAACCATCCAGTCCCCCCAGCTTGATATCAATACCGTGGCTGCTGGTGGTGGTTCACGGCTCTTCTGGAAGAACGGCCTGTTCGTTGTCGGGCCCGAGAGTGCCGGGGCTCATCCAGGACCGGCGTGCTACCGCAAGGGCGGCCCAGCAACAGTCACTGACGCCAACCTATTCCTGGGCCGCCTTCTGCCTGACTTCTTCCCCAAGATATTCGGGAAGAACGAAGATGAAGGCCTCGATGTTGAGGCAAGTGCCAAGGTCCTCCAAGAGTTGACGGAGCAGGTGAATCGTGAGTCTGGTAAGAATATGACTGTAGACGAAGTGGCATTTGGGTTCCTCGCAGTCGCAAATGAAGCCATGACACGCTCCATCCGCTCCATAACCGAAGCAAAAGGACACGATACGTCAAAGCATCGCTTGGCAACCTTTGGCGGTGCTGGTGGGCAGCATGCTTCCGCCATCGCCGATGCTCTTGGTATTCACCAGATATTGATACACCGATACTCGTCGGTCCTGTCGGCGTACGGCATGGCTCTAGCCGACGTGGTCGAGGAAAGACAGGAGCCTGAATCTACTATTTGGGCTGACGACGATTCTGTCACGAGGGAACTCAGGGAGAAAATGGACAGACTCAAGGCTGGCGCTCGGGAAGCCCTCATGGAGCAAGGGTTTGGTGAGGATGAGATTGCCTTTGAGGAGTATCTCAACATGAGGTACAGAGGCACTGAATCTGCTCTGATGATAGTCAGGCCCAGCAAGGAGGAGACCAAGGAAAAATACGACGGACAAGACTGGGCTTTTGGGAAGGCTTTTGTCGACCAGCACATGTATGAGTTCGGTTTTACCCTGGATGACCGCGACGTCATCGTCGATGATGTTCGTGTCCGTGCTATCGGCAAGAGTTACAGGAAGCCTGAGCAGACTGTGGATCAGCAGCTCGCGACCTTAGAGCGGCGTCCGGTTGATGACTCGAACATCCACAGCCGACACAAGGTCTACTTTGAGCAGGGACGCTTGGACACCCCCGTTTATAAGCTAGACGACCTCGCCATTGGGAACGAGATCAAAGGACCAGCCATGGTGGCAGATGGGACACAGACGATTGTGATCCCGCCCCATGCGACGGCTGTTGTTCTCAAGACGCACGTTGTCATTGACCGGCAGAGAGGCGAGACCAGCAGCGAGTAAGTTAAAAAGTCTGGAGGCCATGAGAGGCCATTGCGCAGTTGGTATACTAATAGCCACTCAGCGTCCAAGAGAAAGAGCCCCGTGAGCTTGACCCGGTGATGCTCAGTATCTTTGGGCACCGCTTCATGGCTATTGCCGAGCAGATGGGCCGGGCTTTGCAGAAGACCAGCGTGAGCACTAATGTCAAGGAGCGGCTCGACTTCTCGTGTGCAATATTCGACGCAGACGGCGGGCTCGTTGCCAATGCTCCTCACCTACCCGTGCACCTCGGCTCAATGTCGACCTGTGTAAGGCGCCAAGCGGAGATCTGGAAAGGAAAGCTCAGTAAGGGTGATGTGATTATCACGAACCACCCATCGTACGGCGGCACTCATCTCCCTGACGTAACCCTCATCATGCCAGCCTTCAACCAGGCTGGAGATGAGATTGTGTTCTATGCGGCGTCTAGGGCGCATCACGCGGATATCGGCGGCATAACTGCAGGAAGCATGCCCCCGCACTCCCGGGAGTTGTATCAGGAGGGAGCAGCGGTCAAGAGCGAGAAGATTGTCAGCGGCGGCCGTTTTGACGAGGACATGATCATCCGGCTCTTTTACAAGGAGCCAGCACAATACCCTGGTTGCAGCGGCACCCGATGCTTAGCTGACGTCACCAACGACCTGCGTGCCCAAGTGTCGGCGAATAAGAAGGGCATTTCGCTGATCGAGGGCCTGATGGAGGAATACGGGCATGACACGGTGCAGTTCTATATGCGCGGGATCCAGAAGAATGCCGAAGAGTGCGTGCGTAAGCTGCTGAAGACGATGCACGATCGGTTTGCTGGCAAGGACCTCTCCGCAATCGACTACATGGATGACGGCAGCCCTATCCAGCTCAAGATCGCCATCGACGGCGGCAAGGGCGAGGCCGTCTTCGACTTCGAGGGTACTGGGCCCGAGGTCTACGCCAACATCAACGCGCCCGAGGCGATCACGTACAGCGCCATCATTTACTGCCTGCGCTGCATGATCTCCGAAGACATTCCCCTCAACCAGGGCTGTCTACGGCCCATTCGGGTCAAGATCCCGCCGCGGTCGCTGCTCTCGCCCTCGGACGGAGCGGCGGTGGTGGGCGGCAATGTGCTCACGAGCCAGAGAGTCACGGACGTCATCTTCAAGGCATTCCAGGCCTGCGCGGCGAGCCAGGGAGATTGCAACAACCTCACGTTCGGGTTCGGCGGTAACATGAGCGGACAGGAAGAGGTCCGGGGGTTTGGGTATTACGAGACGATTGCCGGCGGCAGTGGCGCGGGGCCGTACTGGGAGGGGACGAGCGGGGTGCACGTGCACATGACGAACACGCGCATCACGGACTCGGAGGTGTTCGAGCGGCGATACCCCGTCATCCTACGGGAGTTTTCCCTGCGCAAGGGCTCGGGAGGTGCCGGGCAGCACAGGGGCGGCGACGGCGTGGTTCGGGATATCGAGTTCCGCATCCCCGTGCAGGTGTCCATACTTAGCGAGAGGAGAGTCTTTAGGCCGTACGGCATGGCGGGTGGGAGTGATGCGCTTCCGGGGCGCAACATGTGGGTGACGAGGAGAGTGACGACGAAGCCCGACGGTGGGGAAGAGTATGAGGAAAGGGTTCGGAACTTGGGCTCTAAGAACTCTGCCCCGATGCAGCCTGGCGACAGGATTATCGTGTGGACTCCCGGCGGTGGCGGGTGGGGTGCGCCAGGAAGAGAGAAAGAGACGGTGTCGCCGAGTGATCCGCAGGTAGCGTGGAAGAAAGGAAGTGGAGGGAGTAGAGAGGATACGGCTTTACAAGCCTAGGTGGATTTATTCCAACCCTTCTGGCCCGGTTGAATACTACCTGACTGTCAAGTTCCATGTCGTATACCCTATTCGAGATGAACGTTAGTGCGAGTAACTTAAGTTCAGGTTGTCAAAGGCAAGAACCCGGGATCTGATGTTGTTTGACAGTTGACAGGACCGACATATGGAGAACAGGTATCCCCATGCAAGCACCGACATCGTCCTCCATCAATACTACAACACTACATGTATTTGCTGACGTGGACTGTGTTGACTGTTGCTGCCTGTCGAAGCCGGACCCGCTACTACTATATTGGGGGGGTCCCAAACCAACGCCCCCCTTACCGGCGCAGCCCCCCAAAGTCGTCCAAGGTAGCTTTCGTAGTCCACATATCGCCACAGTGTACGACCTTGACGTCGCCATTGAAAGGCAAGCCCAAAGTCAACACAACCACTCAAGTCACGATCGGGAATCACCAACATGGCCGTCACCGAGTACGCACTGCTCCATTTGGCACCCGGAGACCTCACACCCGAGCTCCACCAGCTGCTGGAGGAGAGCCAGCGCGTGCAGGACGACTGGGTACTGAAGCGAAACCCGCAACTCTCCGCAAGCCGAGCCGTCCGCGGTACAGGTATGCTACAGCAACTTGAGGACCCGTCCGCGATCCTCATCACGGCTAGATGGGACTCCCCCGCGGCCCATTGGGAGTGGATTCACACCGAGGAGAACAAGGGAGTCATGGGCAGACTCGGCCCCGTCATCGTATCGGAAGGGCAGAGAAAACTGTTGCTCTTTCATGTCGACGCAGTGCTCTTCCCAGAGCCCACGTTCGCGAGCCCCATCATCAGTTTGCACCGGTTCCGAGTCGATAGCGCCGCCAAAGCCGTATTCAAATCAAGGTTTCTGGAGATACAGAGAGTTATCGAGGGCAGCAAGTGGGACGTCGAGTTTAGGTCTGGGTGGAGGATTGAGAAGGAGGATGACGAGACCGAGGAATTTGTCGTTGTTGGCGGTTGGGGTAGTGTCGACAAGTTTAGGCAGTTCATGGCGGCATCCGATGGTTATTCCCAGCTCGATCAATTGGTTTCGGGCGCCAGGGATGTTGATGTCAGGTCATATAAGAAGATTGTGTAATGCCCGAGGCCGATGTATGATGCAGGCCCTCGCCTTTATGTCGCAGTCGAACGTCAAAACCGCGACGAAAAGGTACCTTAAGTTAGAAAGGAGTTTACATGTCTGGCAAAGTACCTGACCTGTGAGGTAGTGTGTTGCTGCATGCTCTAGTGTACTATGTATGAATGGAATACGAACACTGCTTCGTTAACATCACGACCTACCATAGCCCTGGTGTGTACACGTCTGTTGTGGTGGAAGGCCCCGCTCACGACAGCAGTATGATCCCAATTATCAGCTTGAATGAGGCATGAGCTTCCCACACACAAAGAATTGTAATTGAAACTTACCCAATACTCTTACCCAATACTGAACTGAGAAGTAATCAAGGGGAAGCAATCCACATCTGCCCCCGACAGCCCTGTGGTCTATACATGTCACTGCGATAGTGCGGTCAACGCTTCAGCTACATCAATGTAGTCTATCATGTTCTATGGCTGTGATTATGCTTATCAGATTAGACCCATCACCCTGGATAGCGCCCTTGTCTATCTCTACTGTGTGCTCTACGCGCGAGCAAGATCTCGATAGAGCTTATTATCCCAAACAGACGGGTCAGGCAATCTCCCAGTCCCTGTAAATCAACACCAGTGTCCTTGGTGATAGATGGTCAGAGAAGTCAGTGTTGTGAACTCAGTAAGTGCGTAGTAAGCTCCAAGTTCATGCGGTTATCCAATATCTAACTGGGCCTCAAAGCATCAATCACATCAAGCAAGTCCAAAATTTCGGTTGTGAAGGTTGTATGTTAAGGTAGACAGCCACGAACCTTCCAATCTTCCCTTTCCAATAAAGGAAAGGTATTGACTCCACTAAGCCTTCCCCTACTCTTTCTATACTCAGCCGTTACCGTCTGGTGTTTGGGTTCAGAGGAAACATCGTGAACGAGTCAGTCTCAATCTTCATCGTCTTTGATCATCCAAGTTACTGACTTCCCAAACACGCCATGGTCGAAAATACAATTGACGGCTCGGCCGAATTCTTGTGCCGATGGCCCTCCTCATCCATCGATACACAGCTCGTGAGACAGAGGGAAATTGAACCGATGGATCCCACCAGAGACCCCGACAGATACCTCATCGAGGCGTTGTCGATGGGCGAGAAGAATGGTCCAAACCTGCGACAAAACTTAGAAGCACTCATCTATTTAGATGACTGGAGCTCCTTGGGAGTCTATCGGGTGAACTCTTACGATGCCCTTGGGGGATGCCTGATCTCAGAACCTATTGCGATCATCTCTGTAGAGTCTGACTCTGTAACTTACGAAAGGGGGATGAAAATTGCTCAGGAAGCCAGACAAATCTTCGAACGGCATGTAACCCTATCCCATCCTCACGATACATATGGGTGGGAGCCGCGTGGAGTGTTATTGCTAATTCGTTGCAGTCACGACCCTACCTTCATGAACATGGCCGTGGAAGTTGTGGAGGGTTCGACCGTCCCGGGTACTGAGAGACTCACACCTAACCCACTCCGGAAACCCAAGTTCATCTATACAGACATATCCGCCTACACAACTCCGCCGACGATGGGAGCAAGCGTTAAAAGCATAGCTCCCGGGGCCGGACAAGGCTCACTAGGCTGCAAATTACGTGTCAAGATGGGCAGCCAGGAGAGGCTTGTCGCGTTAACAGCACACCATGTAGTAAATCGTAAGTTCCCTAGTTTGCCCTAGTAACCCTTCACTTGGTCTCGATTGTGTCTGGCAGCTAATAGCACTACTTTTACAGACAGTATTAACGAGATTGGCGATAGATGGGGACTTCCAAAACTTGTTTCCCCGTCTGATACTGACCACCAGGATTTGACGAACTGGTTGTGCTACGTTCGGGACGGAGGCCTGGCTTTGGCCTCGCAGGAACAGCGCGAAACGGCCGCCCAAGAGGTAGCGGTGGCCCAAAGTACTGACCGGGAGCTGGGTACTGTTCTCTATTCGTCAGGTATTCGAAAGACGGCAGACGGATATCTTTTGGACTACGCTTTGATTGAGCTGTCCGAGAAGAGGTTTGCCAACGTTATGGAAACCGGCACGAACGTAGGTGAATTGAACACATATCTATCCGTCCTATTTTCGAAGGCTGCATATTTACAACCTACCTCTGGCTAGGATCCCTCGGAAGAAACCGTTGCTAAATACCACGCGGAAATTCCGAACGAGCAATACTACACCGTTAACGGGTTGGTGTCGCTAAAGACCAGTTGCACAGCGCCTGCGACGACTGATGAGCTATGTAGCCGAATCCGCTCACCCGGCCTTGTCTTTAAGTGTGGAAGAACAAGTGGTCACACAGCCGGCTTTTGGCACCGCATTTTAGCAAGCGTTCGAACTACGTACAATCACCAGAACCCCGATACTGGTGAGGTGACGACGATGACTGTTGGCGGCGTTGCCGGTGTGGTGGGCAACTTGCACGGTGATAAACGGCGCTTTGCTTTCGGTGGGGATTCGGGAGCGACCGTTATCAGTGCGGAGAATATGCTAGTCGGAAGCATCATCTCCGTCGATCAGAAGAAGCCGAGTACGGGGCCGTCTATATTGAACGGGGTAACGTATCTCACACCGATGCCAGTTATAATAGCTGATGCCAAAGAAAGATTGGCTGAGATGTACGGCGTCGCGGTCGAGATTTCTCTCCTATAGCCAGCTCTCTCCCGACAAGTGCACATGTTAAGTGCCAAAATGCACGGGCAGTTGATGGCGGCATTAGACGGTTATTCTTAGCTTAATCAGTCTGTCTCGGGCGCCAGGGACATGGATGTTGAGTTATGCTAGTGGACGGATGTTGGACGCGATGAGCGGCGCCGATGGGTCCGGACCTCGAAGCATGCGGCCTCGATCCGTACCATAATGAAGCATGAAACACACGACAGGCGGTCTCCCTTGGCAAACTTGCAGTAAGAGCAAACATGAACCTTGTGTAGAGTTATCGTCTCCCACCCTTATTATCGCAGTTGTATGCGCAGTGACGCATCACGCACTGCCGACGAGAAGAATAGTCTACTCGCTTGGCGGGATCCTATCGCTGGTCTACTGCGTAGAGCGGTTGTAGAATGGTGCGGGGAGACGGAGATAACGCGGGCCAGCACACTTCAGATATATCCGACGGGGCTCGTCATACCACTGAAGGAACATGCCGCGAAGCAAAAGTAATGCCTCAACTGAAGATGACAGAGCAAGGGACAGACCGCAGACAAACTGAGTTTCCTTTGAGAAAATGCACACTCCACTGAACCCGCGGGCCCCAACATAGTAGTGTAGTGTAGTGGTCGTGCATTATTAATCACGCTTCCCGGCCTTAAAAGGAGTGCTACTTCTCTTACCCCGTAGTTAACTTGAAGACCCCTTCAGCTTTCTCCGATGCCTGGTCGTCTAAAATCTATCCAAAAAGGGGAGAAAAAAAACACCTAGTGCTCAAGTGCAGTAGCGTGGTGTGGTCTGGTACTTGTGCTAGTCGGCCTCATTCACTTCTAGGTTGTCGACATTATAATCTGCCCCACCTTTACTATTAGTGTGAAGACATCTCGTCCAACTCGACCACAGCGTTCTTTCTCCTCCAGGTTTATGCGCAACTTCTGCCACTCGCCCCGCACCCGAGACCGCCGACATGGGACTTCTGTAAGTGGTCACTCACTCTCCTTCCACACCTTTGTGCTGTCCAGCTACTCACACCCGGTGGTGAAGGGCGTTAGGAACGGCGCTGGAGTGGCCCGAGGCCAAGACGAAAGCCGACCAGGTGCGCTCCTGGGGTATCAAGGTCCGGACAATCCGCTACTCGCTATGCGCAGGTTGCTTCCCCACGGTACTAAAGTGCGTTACAGCAACTCCTGGAGATTTGGAACAAGGCCAAGGGGAAGGAGAGGGATGCTATGCTGTGGGGCGACGAGGTACGTGAGCATACTTTACGTCCCTGCTAGTCCTGCTTCGTTCAGACAACTGAGTACCTTTTCTCCCGCGGCAGGTTGAGTATCTCGTCGTCGAATACGCGCCAGAGAAACCCACCGTCCTCCTGTCCCTTAGGCAAGCCGAGATATTAGATGCACTGGAGGCCCGCGGACAGCGAAGTGTGCAGGATGGCGGGGGGCCGCCGTCTGTAGATGGGATAGATGAGAAGTACGCCAGCGCCAGAAACCCGATTTTCCGTCATCAATGGCCTTCGCTCTCTTTTGTGAGTAAGGAACTGACTTATTTGGTTCGAGAAGCCACCCAACGCCAGTCTTCCACCCGGAGTTTGGCCGCTTTATGCTGGAGGCCACTCCTGGAAGACCTTGGGGCATCGGGTTTAAGGAACTCTTGGAGGTCGAGTCGGACATGAAGCTCAGGTATGTGGTTAACTCCATGGCTCATACTGAGAAGGAAACAGCGCTGAGCCCCGTGTGCGAATCAGGAGAAAGATTGCGAAGCATCACATGCACGAAGACGAGTACCCCATCACACTGACGACCTTCCCCCGACTTGGCGTTCCCGGCCAGTTCACTACCCCCTACTACCCACCCTCGGGCCCCCGTCTCCGCTCACAGTTTGTTCCGGATGAGATCGCGAACCCCCACATCCGCTTCCCCACGCTGGCAGCCAATATCCGGTCTCGGCGCGGACGCAAGGTCCAGGTCAACGTTCCTGTCTTCAAGGATGAGCATGTCCCCGAGACGTGGAAGGATCCCACAGTAAACTACGACATGCATAACTGGCCAGAGGACGATGACGTGCGTAACGGGGCCGCCCCCGACAACTTCATCCACATGGACGCCATGGCTTTCGGGATGGGGAGCTGCTGTCTACAGATCACCTTCCAGGCCAAGAATATTACTGAGGGCAGGCAGATGTATGACCAACTGAGCCCGCTGGGTCCTATCATGCTGGCCCTGACGGCAGCCACGCCGATATATAAAGGGTTCCTTGCGGATACGGACGTCAGATGGAATCAAATCAGTAGAGCGGTCGACTGCAGGACGCCAGAAGAACTCGGTGAGGTGGTAAGAACATATCTTGAATGGCGGGGATATACACCCGATGCTGGCCTTTCCCTCAGCTACACCACTGACCTTATCTTCCAGCCCCTTAAGAACGACCGATGGCGCATTCCCAAATCGCGGTACGCTTCCAACTCGACCTATATCTCCACAGACCGGCGGCTGCGACCTGAGTACCTCGACCCGAACCTCGTCATCGACGAGAAGATAAAAACAGAGCTTCTAGAGGGTGGGATGGACGATAGGCTGGCCACACACTTTGCGCATCTTTTCATTCGCGACCCCATTGTCATTTTCGAGGAGGACCTCCAGGAGCTGGACCTCACTAAGACGGACCACTTTGAGAACCTCCAGTCCACCAACTGGCAACACATGCGCTTCAAACCCCCGCCCGCGGACAACAGCATCGGATGGCGCGTCGAGTTTCGCCCCATGGAGATCCAGGTCACGGACTTCGAGAACGCTGCCTTCTCCGTCTTCATGGTCCTCGTCACTCGCGCCATCCTCTCCTTCGATCTCAACTTCTACATCCCCATCACAAAGGTGGACGAGAACATGGAGCGCGCGCACGCGAGGGACGCCGTGCTGGAAAAGAAGTTCTTTTTCCGGAAGAACCCCTTCACGTCGCGAACGTCGCGGGCGCCCTCGCGGTCTAGGGGCGGCGAGTCTGAGGGCGTGGGTGCGGCCAGCAACCCCTCCACGAGACCGGGGACGCCAGTGGGCCCCGTGGAAGAAGAGTATGAGGAGATGGCCATTGACGAGATTGTCAACGGCTCTGCGGGTGGGTTCCCCGGGCTGGTGCCAATCGTCGAGAGCTACCTGGACAGCGTCAACGTCGATATCAAGACGCGCTGCGAGCTCGAGACGTATATCAGCCTCGTGAGGAAGCGGGCGAGCGGCGAGCTGTGGACTGCGGCGCGATGGATTCGAGATTTCGTGCGCAAGCACCCAGCGTACAAGAAGGACAGCGTAGTGAATGACGAGATACAGAAGGACCTGGTGGCCCTTGCGATCGCGGTGAACGAGGACGGACGCGCAGGAGAGGAACAGTCAATACCCGGTCTGGCGAACCTTCCCAGTCTTATAGGGGATCTGCGCACCAGGTGATCTCTAAGTGGGATCATTTGTGCACTGATCGACTAGCTTTGTATAGCAATGTCAACAGGGTTGTTTGAAGACTTGGCCTTGGCCGTACGATAAACCTGACAGCTGCTATCATACAATGTCCGTACCTGGCCTGTCATTCGAGAATACTACTTGTCGCAAAGGGCTAGAGACTCGGCATAATCTAGGCTAGCGGTGAGTTCTGAATCATAAGTGACTGGGGCTCAGATACAAAAAGCCACTGGCAGGCCTCGGCTCGATAGGCCTCGTCTGTCGCTCTTGAAGAGACTTCGTAAGGTACCCGTGGTGTCTCGTGTGCGACCCTGAGTCCGTCGCTGACGGAGTAACCCGACCTCCTAGCTGTGGCCAATCGTGGGCTGCACGCCGATGCATATTACCCTCAGCCAATATACAGTGCCCCTGACCGGAGGAGGGCATGCCTGAACAGTTCCGCAAAGTCAGACGTCGTGCTGCAGTCGCTGTTCTGGCGCTTCTCCAAAGCCTTCGGCATCCACTCTATGATCTTCTCGATCCTCGCTTGATTCTAACCTCCCCGAAAGGGCCATCACTCAGTCGTCAGCAACATCCCACGTGCATTTCACGTCACATGATGAGACAGTTCCAGGAACGGGAGTTTCGAGATGCGTCACCATTCCGTCGTGAAAAGGAGACTTACGCTAGGATGCGTGCTCATCCACTCAGGAATCTCAACTGCTTGCGAAGCCTTTGCCAACGACTCCATCCTGCCCCAGAAAGCGACAGCCTCGCGGGGATCATAGCACGCCTCGGCCATGAGCATCAGGCCAATGTAATCGGCCTCGCTCTCCATCTTGCGGCTCATGGGCCTCTCAAACAGCGTGTCGACGAGCCACCCGCCCAGAGCCTGCATGGCAAAGAAGGCTCCCGGGAGGGGCGCGGTTAGGAAGATGAGCCCGTACAGGAGTATGTTGGGCCCTACAGTCGCGGACATGCGCTCGCCGTGGTGCTGGGCTAAGTTGTGAGCGATCTCATGGCCCAGGACGGCGGCGAGGCCGTCCTGGTTGCGGGTTACGGGGAAGATGCCGCTGAAGACGAAGACCTTGCCGCCCGGAAGGATGAATGCATTCGCATTGCCTAGGGCCCGAGGGGATAAGTCAAGCCGTGCAAATGGATTGGGATGGGAAACGAAGGGGACAAGGTAGGGCTTGACCCACGGGGATCATCTATTACGCGTATTTCCCAGTCATACTTGTCAAGTCCACTGATAGGTATAAGCCGGCGCATAATATTATTAACCATAACCGTCCTGGAGAGAAAGTGAGTTAATCGAGATCAACTACCACATCACCCGTCTCCGCATCACCGAGTACTGAGGAGCATACCTGTAGTCATGCTGCGGCAGAATTCTGATACCCTGGCGCTCTAGCTCGTATAGCACCCTGTTCACGTGCTGCTCGTTCAGCGTCGATACCCCGTCCCCGTAGCAATTGAACCGTCTACGCCCGCTCACTGGAACCGTCTCCAGGTTGCTCACATAGAAGACCACCGCGGCCGCTACGCACCCATAAAAGAAATACCGTGTGTGCGGCCTCCGTACGAAGCGGCCCACCTGCTCCGATGTAAGCAGCGGCCGGGCATTCCTCAGCCGCTCATCATGATAGCACCTAGACGGCTGCTGCTGTCGGAAGGCGGACGCGGTTGAGGAGCGTGGGTGTCGTGATTGACTAGGGAAGGAGACGCGTGGTGTTAGAGAAACAGTTGTGAGACGCCGCGCGCTGAGTCGGCAACCTCGTGGTATTCGGGTCGGCTGGATAATCCGCGCGGCGACACCGAGTGTGCGCAGCATTGGAGAAAAGCTATCTCTGACGCGAGTTGTGGTGACGTTGATGTTGAGGTAGAGTGCTGGATGAGGGCCCTTGAGGCTTACGTCATATGAGGTTGTTTCGCTCGTTGATTGACAATGACATCGCGCCTGCAAACAAGTGTAAAACACAAGTGTAGCAGCAGAAGGCAGCTTGAGAATAGCTTGAACAGCCCCGCGCAGCACAAAAACCTATTTGGAGCTTCACATTCCATTCTGTATCCGTCACACCATCACGTATGATACACAGCGGTCGCGGCAACACTCCGAGCTTAGGTCCTATTAGGATGGAACCAAGACAGGATAATGCAATTGATGATTATAAGCTCATTAGCAGGCGGCACGAAGCTTCAAATACGTCTAGCTACCAGGGCTATCCTATTCGTCCCGGATGATACATAACGTCATGATTGCTGTCTCTGGAGCCACCGGGTATATGCTGTTGTTTGCCGAGGCGTTGTAAAATAGAGATAAGAACAGGAAGACGACGTAGATGATGTGCCCCAATAAAAGACAAGACACCCAAGCTATAAGGGAAAGATAAGTGGAATATCCGTCCGACGTTGCGATGCCCTGCAGGGCCGTCGATATACAGCCTCTTTCAGGGGCCGTATTTGACTGATGCGGAAGAGAGGGTTTATGTTTCGAGGATACTCCATCGGATTGTGTGAACGCCGCGTCATAACCACATGTGCAGCTCGTAGTGTTTCTTAACATCCTCAACTCCCGGCTAGTTTCATCCCGTCCAGAACGCCCGTTGTCCCGCGCCGCGTATGTGTACCCAACTCGCCCGGAAATCAAAAGTCTGCTTCCGTCTAGGGCTCCGGGTCCATTAGTGGAATCTTGAATCTCCATCCCACGCGTTCGATTTCTCGATGCAGTGAATACTCAAAGAAATAGTTGCCCAGAGAAGTCCCGCTTGCCACGGGTGCTATATCTGGGTTCGGAAAGGCCGCTCATGGTGCGCAAAATCCGGGTAGGATTTGAGGTAAGGTCGAGGGTGTGTGTCTCCCAGGTCCAATCACCGCATCGCAGGAGGCTGCATCGCGGTTACCCCCTGCTCTTGGTGCCAGAGTGATTCGACGAAACAAGTTGCGCTGCATGAGGGTCCGATGTCGTAAGAATGTAGTGGTGATGCTGTGAAGAATTCCAACGAGGGAAGTTGGGTAATAATAGAAATCAATCCGACTCCAACTGCTAAGCCATGCCCGACCGTTCCTTCAACTTGAAAGAGAGAAAATGGTTAGGAAATGATTGGAGCGAGGCGGACTGCTTGACAGTGCGGCCAGCCTCAGCTATCCCCCGTGGTGGATTCTGCGTATAATCTCAAGGAGACATCTGCCGATTTGCGGTGGTCTCAGGTACGAAATTTGGCCCGCTCGACACTGCCCACGAATGGAATTATTGCACACTAGGTCGAAATGAACACACTTCACCACTCTAGAGTGGCACTTGTGGCGTCGTCCAAGGTGCTTCTTAGCTCGCGTCCTCGCCTTGCCTCGGCCTGACAGACCGTGCCTCGAGTGCTCGTTTCCTCTCCAGCTTGGCGTAGTGAAGACCACAGGCGTTGCAGAGTGTTCGTGCGCCATCTGGTCCTCTCCTCCATTCCGGTGTATCGATTCGGTTACAACTGTGACATCGTCCAGGCGGAGCCGCCCGCTTAACGAGATGATGTAGATTAGCAGGATGTTTCCATAGGCACGGTTATAGAAAACCTGTTCTTCAACTAGGAGACGACACACTCTTACCCCACGTCGTTTTTTGCCCTCCGTGGGCCCATATGTAGTTTGTTTGGCGCCGTCATACATCGGAACATCTTCGTCTTCGAACGGCATCTTGTTCTTGCCCTCCCGGGCCATGTCGTTTCTGTTGCTCTGCTGGACCAGATCCCGAACACTTTCTAGTGACCGCCGTATGTATTCGAGATTGCCTAGCATATCTGAAACTTCTTTTTCCGTTGGCAGCCGCTCCGGTATAGGTCTCGAGGTGTGTTGCTCCTGTGCGAGCTTTCCGTAGCCTTCAGCGAAATTGAAAATGGTTCTCGAAGACGATGCAATCTAATGACCTAGTAAGCCTAGACTCTGCGAGGAACAGACGCGTTTTCCAATAGTGAAGCCCAAGGCAGCGGAAGGCCACGTGTCGGAGACGGTAACTCACCCGAAGAAGGCATTCTTGGTATGACCACGCTTCGAGAGGGCGGTTCAGAGTCATATCATATCTTTGTCTTGCATGAGTGTTATCTGTTTCTTCTGGCCGGGGAACGCGCTGGGAGTCGTACGGTGAAGGAGGTAGAGGGCCAGCGTGCCGTGGCGACACAGGATACGGGGAAGGGTGCGACAGTTGGCTTGGGGGCAACTGTCCCGTTGCTGAATAGGCTAACGTCGGTGCTGCAGGTCGATATGCACCGTTCGCGGCTAGAGGTTCGGGTCCCTTGTCATGATCCGGTCGTATTTGGACTGGTTTCGTGGGTGGACTTGGTTGAGGGTATGAAGCTAATGGCGCGGAACCTGACAGTGTGTTGAACTGCTGGGATTTGGATGATTCGCCAAATGCTGAGAATGTCTCCTGTCTTGAGGCGTACGGGGGAAGAGGGTGAGAGGACGAGGTTTTATCGAAGCCAACGGGAGAGTCTGTGTAGGGGCGAGGCGGGACAGAGAATGGAGACGGAAAGCTGGGTACCGGCATCGGGGTCGTGGTCGAGGTCTGCGGAAAGGCACCAAGCGAGCTTGTTGCCGATATTACTTCGGAGATGGAAGGTAGCGACTGTCGGTGTGGAGGAGACTCGGCGGAATCGGGGGACCGCTGAGGTTCGGCTTGAGGGGCCATGCCTGACATTGTGGGCGCGCCGGTTGGGGAGGAGTAACCCGAATTATGAGGGTGAGGAGTAAGGGAGTATTGTGTGCCAGGACTGATGAGGGTGGCCGTCGCCATTGCCGGGGCGTGTCGATGTTGACGTTCGCGAAGTTGAGTTGGGAGCCGATGATGAGCCTGATGGAGATCGATGGCAGGCGTTGTAACACCACTATATCCGGGTTAGTCGAGGCCTTTCCTTACATTCCCACACCGAGTGCTTGTGGTGCCCTGGCAAAACGCCAATGTAGGCCTAACGGGCCGCGCTCAAAAAAGAAGGGGCGAAAGAAAACAAGAGAAAAAAAGGAGGAGCACTGGGGGTAGGTTCAGGGTCAGGGCAGGGTAGAGCAGGTCGAGTTGCTGGGGATATGAGCGAACTTGAAAGGCGGGAGTAATTGCTCTAGGCTAGCATTCGGCTAGGAAGACGGTTATGCGAGAGGGCCCGGAACATGCAATTTTTGCGGACTGACCTTTGCCTTGCTCCAACTTCACCGACGTCCATAGCGGGGCCGGTATTAAGGCGGAATGGTTACCAGAATTATAAAGATTCTGACGAAATCTTGTCATACATCTGGTTCAATTCATTTAGGGGAGAAAGGAGGGGATGAAGAGACCAGACACGGAGAGAGGCGCAGAAATCAGGTGGCTGGGTGAGAATTGAACTGGACGTGAACTGGGATTGGGACCGGATTTCAGGGGTATTACAGCAAAGCTCCAGCAAGGAAGGGTTCACAGGAAGCCGACATCAGATCGAGAGTCGAGTGGGAAGGGGCCGAGGGCTGAGTTTGAAGCACCCAAACTCCTGTACGACGAAAATACGGAGCAGGTGCGCACTGGTACCATACAAGTGTACTTCTCCAAGACTACCTACAGTCGTAGGAGGGAGGACAGCGGCGTCCCGAACTGACGGTTTGTGCGGTGGGAGTTTTGGGGGGAAAGGGGGGGATAACGCATCGAATCGTAGTGTAATAATCGAATATTGGCTTCATGTCAGAGCGAATGCAGCAATGACTGTAACTCGACTTGCTGCTTTGCAGCAGGGTGACGCTCATCATTGACTATTACTCCGCATCTCGTTCCTGTGGTGTCAAGTACGAGGTGAACCCCCTAATAACGCTCGCTCAAGATGTATCATTGATCCCGTATTGATTTATTATTATCACAATTCTGGGCCTGCATACGATAATATTTGATGATATGGCTGGGATCCAGCCCTCCACTATTGGTATACCTCCGTACACTAAGTACACACAGGCCGACTTGTCACATAAGTTTCTGGACGCCCCGTCAGAGTACACTAGTGTAGATTCAGGTCACATTGACTGAGCACTACCCGATGCCTGCCATGTCACCTTCAGGCACATCCATGTGTAGAGGATGATCACGCAACGCCTCTTGGTTTTCTGTACAAAGCTGCACACGCCGAGGGAACACTGTGAACTGATGAGCCAGTGGCTGTTGTGGGGGGGTACGTACCATAATGATTGCATTTGATCAATTGATGTTTCTTACGCTGGATGTACATACGGGGGGGACTAACATCTAGGCCATGACATACTTCAACCGCAACCTAGAACTGTCACATAGTGGATCGGGCTGATCTAGGCATACAGGTATGGAGTGCTAAATCGAGAAGGATCGCGGAGGAATAAAGCACCGCCCTCTTGGTTCCAGACACGGGAAATATCGAAGGAGCTAAACCGCATGCGGCCGTCTGTTCTTCGGGAAAATCAACCCACTCCTTTTTCTGCCGCCCCACTAAAATTTATCTTGACGGTCGCAAACTGCTCTGAAGATTAGAGAAAAAAAAGAGTAAGGCCTTCATTCACCCATCTTCCGGCCCTCAATCACAGAGCACTTGTCCGTTATGGCACTTCCTATCGACCCGCTACAGCCAGTGGCGCTACCCTCAGGGCCATCAACTCTAACGGCGGAACAAAAATACTGGAAGGCTTTTAAGAATCAGCTGCTGATCCCTTCGCCGACTGGCTTTGCCATCACCTCGATCGGCTATCCGCTCGTCGCCCCCGAGCCGAGGCCCACGGCCAACGATCTGTTTGCCGTCACAAGCGGGACGAGAGTACAACTCTACTCTGTCCGCACGCGCAAGTTGACGAAAACCCTAAATCGGTTCGAAGATGTCGCTCGGAGTGGTGATATTAGGAGAGACGGCCGCATACTTGTGGCTGGCGAAGACACAGGACGCATTCAGGTGTTCGATATAGGCTCGAGAGCCATACTCAAGACGTGGACCATCCATAAACAACCAGTATGGGTTACAAAGTTCTCACCGACCGATTCGACCCGATTGTTGAGCGCAAGCGACGACAAGACTGTAAAACTTTGGGACCTGCCCTCGAATGATCCAGTCCAAACATTCGTCGGACACGGCGATTATGTGCGATGTGCCAGCTTCATACCGGGGTCAATGGGGAATCTAATCGTCTCCGGAAGTTATGACTCGACAGTGAAGATCTGGGACCCCCGGATAGGCAGCGGCACAGCCATAATGACGTTTAAGCATGCGGCTCCGGTGGAAGACGTGCTGCCAATGTCTTCGGGCACAATGATTGCTGCCGCAGCCGGCAGTTCTATCAGTGTTTTGGATATCGTGGCCGCCCGTCCACTACAAACTATGTCCAATCATCAGAAGACGGTAACGTCCCTGAGTTTGGCATCTGGGGGTCGGAGAGTGATATCAGGCGGGCTAGATGGACATGTGAAGGTTTACGAGACAACTGGGTGGAATGTTGTCTCCACTACTAAGTATCCGTCACCGATCCTCGCAGTCCGCACCATTGGCTCTGGGAACGGGGCGGACGCAACTGACCGTCATCTCGTCGTTGGCATGTCGTCTGGTGTTTTGAGCATCCGGACGCGGCTCACTGACCGCGAGACGCGCAAAGGAAAGGTTCAAGCGAAGGGGATGGATGCGCTACTTTCTGGAGATGCCGACCAGTACGAACTTCAGATCGCAAAGCGCAAGCGGGCTGCCTCGGTGGCACAGCGGCTGGACGTAGCCAAGGAAGCGGCCAACGTCGTCATTGCTAGTGAGCCTTCCACCAAGCGCCAAAAAGAACGGCCCTGGCAGAAGAAGATTCGCCATGGGCAATTTGCTGCTGCTTTGGATGACGTCTTCGACACGAGGTCTCCAGACTACGGGTCGACCAATATCCTCACATTACTTGTGACACTGCGGCATCGCGGAACCCTGCGGGAGGCACTCAAGGGCAGAGATGAACACTCGATCCAACCCGTCCTCAAGTGGATATGCAACCACATCTTCGACCCCCGCCACGTCGGAGTATGCATCGAAGTCGGTATTCACCTGATGGAGCTCTATTCAGATTACATTGGTTACTCAGCCGAGCTTCGCGAAGGCTTTCGGACGCTCCATAGGAGGGTGAAGGTGGAAGTCGAAAGAGCTCAAATTGCTCGCCAAACCAGCGGCGCATTAGAAAGTCTAATAGATAGCAGTGCGTAGCACCACGCAACAACTACCTGCGTTACGAATGTACATCCTGCGTCAACTTGATGCACTCCGTTCACATATCGTGTTGAGATATACGCTATCTGCTACGCCTACGAGTGAGTGCGTCTCTATGTATGGTTGGCCAAGATACGAGATGGCTTTGCGGTCTGTGTCCGCATCCGCACCGTTCAGTGTTCGTTCGAGAAACGAGTAAATGCTGATTATATAATATCAACCGAAAATTCACAGTGATACAGTGTGAGCGCACTATGGTGGGCACGAAAACAAGCCCCTCTTAGTAATCAAAGCTTTCATCGCTGTGGACTACGTTGCTTGAGCTTCAAGTTCAGAGTGGAGAGTGACAGATATACCGAGTCTCGCAGCTGCCTCCGTCCAGTGACAAAGCCTATCTTCTACGAAACCAAACACCCTATTCCCCAGGAAACCCGCATCGTTAAACCCTGCGAGAAATCCATCTTCCAACCAGCTATGGATTTCGACGCCCTCAAAGAGCAATGGTCAGAGGTGGAGGACCGAGATGGCGTTCGCCTCAGCTGGAACGTGTTTCCAAGTACTCGCATGGTATGGCTACCAACCGATTACTTTCGTTCGTGTCGCAATACTAACCCCGAGTCCTCTTTCTAAGGAGGCTTCGCGCTTGGTTGTGCCCATTGGAGCGCTCTATACACCCTTGAAGGAAAAGCCCGACACTCCTTTGCTTCAGTTTGATCCTGTTACCTGTAAGCAGCCATGCCGAGCTGTTCTCAACCCTTTCTGGTAAGTACTATCCGATCTTGGCTTGCGAAACACACTTCTGATCTCTCTGAAGCCAAGTAGACGTACGGGCGCGGCTTTGGATCTGCCCCTTCTGCCTCTCGAGAAATCCTCTTCCCCCCCACTACAAAGATATCACTTCGAACGCGATCCCCCCAGAGCTTCACAATACCAACACCACGATCGAATACCGCTTATCGAGGCCTGCTCCCGCGCCACCCATCTTTCTCTATGTCGTTGACATGTGCCAGGAGGAGGACAGCCTTTCGGCTCTGAAGGAGTCCTTGGTGATGAGCCTTAGTCTTCTCCCGGAGAATGCGCTTGTTGGGCTCATCACCTACGGAACTATGGTACGATGAGCGCTCGCCTTGAGAAACCATTTTTTACGGGTGTATGCTGACATTGCACCTAGACTCAAGTCCACGAAATCGGCTACACAGAGTGCGCCAAGTCGTATGTATTCCGAGGCGGTAAGGATTACACCGCAAAGCAAGTTCAGGAAATGCTCGGCCTTACGTCTCCCGCTCTGCGCCCTGGCGTGCAACCTCAGCCAGGCCGCCCAATGGTGCCTGCGGGCCCAGCTTCACGATTCCTCCTTCCCGTTCAGCAATGCGAATTCCAGCTCACGAAGGCCCTTGAGCATCTGCAAAAGGATCCATGGCCCGTCGCCAATGACCGAAGGAGCCTTCGTTGTACTGGTGTGGCTCTCAGCGTCGCCGTTGGGCTTCTTGAGTCGTCCTTTCAGAACGCTGGCGGTAGGGTGATGCTCTTTGCGGGAGGCCCTGCGACTGAAGGCCCGGGTATGGTTGTCGGACCCGAGCTAAGGGAACCCATCCGGTCTCATCACGACATTGACCGAGACAACATCAAATACTATAAGAAGGCGGTCAAGGTATGCTTCCCAAGTAGTAACGTCACTCATGATCACTGGACCCGAATCTAACAAGTAGCATTTTGACAGTTCTATGACAATCTAGCAAAGCGGACTGCCCACAATGGTCACATAATTGACATCTTTGCCGGCTGCCTTGACCAGGTTGGCCTTCTGGAGATGAAGAGTCTATGCAATTCCACAGGAGGCCACATGATTCTGACTGACAGCTTCACATCCTCCATGTTCAAGCAATCCTTTGTGCGAGTCTTCGAGAAAGACGGGGACGACAACCTGTTGATGGGCTTTAATGGAGTCCTCGAAGTGCTGACCACCAAAGAACTCAAAGTTACGGGCTTGATCGGACATGCGGTCTCGCTGAACAAGAAGTCTTCTTCAGTTGGCGAGACAGAGTGTGGTATTGGTAACACATGCGCTTGGAAGATGTGCGGTATCGACCCCAACTCGAGTTATGGTATCTACTTTGAGATTGCCAACCAGGGCGGACCGGCTGTTCATCAACAGACCCAGCAGAATGGATTGATACAGTTCTTAACCTACTACCAGCATTCTTCAGGCCAGTTCCACCTAAGGGTCACGACACTCAGCCGGAAGCTCAGCGGCCCCGCCGGTGATCCTGCTATCGCCCACTCCTTCGACCAAGAAGCCGCGGCCGTCTTGATGTCCCGGATAGCAGTCTTCAAGGCCGAAGTAGACGACGGCCCAGACGTGCTGCGGTGGGTAGATAGAATGTTGATTCGCCTTTGCTCGCGCTTCGCAGACTATCGCAAGGACGATCCGACATCGTTCCGGTTGGAGAAGAACTTCACCCTCTACCCTCAATTCATGTTCCACTTGCGGAGAAGTCAGTTCCTCCAAGTCTTCAACAATTCTCCGGATGAGACCGCGTTCTATCGGCACGTTCTTAACCATGAGGACGTCAGCAACTCTCTGGTCATGATCCAGCCCACCCTGGATTCGTACACATTTGACCAGGACGGAGGCCTTCCAGTTCTCCTTGACTCAACGTCGATCCAACCAA
Organism: Basipetospora sp. M8501; assembly: GCA_037040375.1. Taxonomy (NCBI): domain Eukaryota; kingdom Fungi; phylum Ascomycota; class Sordariomycetes; order Microascales; genus Basipetospora; species Basipetospora sp. M8501. The sequence continues at coordinate 22,814 of JAXQGT010000031.1, forward strand.
CTCACATCCTTCTCCTGGATACATTCTTCCACATACTCATCTTCCACGGCGAGACAATTGCGGAGTGGCGGAAGGCAGGTTATCAAGACCAGGAGGGCTACGAGAATTTTGCCGCCCTTCTGGAGCAGCCAAAGGAAGATGCTAGGGTAAGCTTTCCTCGCCGCGCCCCCAACCCCAACTCCTCACTGGAAACTGCAGTGGCTAACGACTCTCAGGATCTGATTACGGATCGATTCCCGCTTCCCCGCTTCATCGTCTGCGACGCTGGCGGCTCGCAAGCCCGCTTCTTACTCTCCAAACTGAACCCGTCAACCACGCACACAACCGGCGCCTATGGAGGTGTTGGGGCGCAAAATGCCCAGACAATCTTTACCGATGATGTCTCCTTGCAGACATTCATGGAGCACCTAATGAAGTAAGTCAAGCAGCTTGCCTGAGCCATTGCCCCTTCTTTTCTCGGATATCTAACGGACCGCCAGGCTCGCCGTAAGCGGAACTAGTTAAGCAGGTAGCTGGGGTGGGTTGTGTCACAGAAGAGGAAAGAGTTTATGAAGGCAGTTTGCAATTTGCTTTCCGGGGGTGCCCATATGTCTAGATACCAATTGATAGATCTCCAAGGTCCCTCAATGGAACAAATCTTCTGCCCTTTGCCGTGGACGCCCCCTCTTTTCCAACCTGTCTATAAACAGCTCTTTCGCTGAGTTGCTGCCAAACTTGTTAGGGAAGAGCTCCTTCACATTGGCGGACGAGGCGCCTTTGATGGCGTATCCTGTGTTCAGTCCTCTTCCCGAAACTACTTCTGATGCAGCTGCAGTGGCAGGAGAATGGCTGCCATGGGTCTCAAAGTGTAAACGGCCGCCGGCCTCGCTTCCCTGTTTGTCAGATACTTTGGCAGGGAAAAGTTCTTTGACGCCCTCGGAAGTGGCGAGAGCACTCTTGCGCTGGCGATCGATGTCATGGTCGCGCCGTCCTGAAAATTCCCTCGCATCGGCAGCATCAGCGCGGAGCGGTGATGCGGACCTATCGCGGCGGCTCCTGTGACGTTCCCGAGATGGAAACAGTTCTTTGACCTCCTGCCGAATGGAACTGTCCTCCTCTCGCGACCCGCCGTCCCGCCGACTCCGTATCCTGGACCGGGCGTAGCCATCGTCGCCGCGTGCAGAGGTGTCGTCGACGTCATCGTAGAAACTGGCGTCGAAATCTTCATCATCCTCGGACCTGCCGCGATCTCGCCTGTCGTATTCCCGGTCGCGCCGGGGCCTGTGATACGAGTCCCGATCCCGATACCTGGATCTTCCGCCGTCGTCCCGCCGTCTCCTGCGCTCCTCCGGGTCGTACTCCGGGTGTAGTAGGTAGAAGCGACTTCTGGTCGATGCGCCCGCCTGCTTCTTGTCGCCGGCCACTGCGATGCGCACCGCGAGGTTCACTTCCGGTTTGGTCGAGAAGGGCTTCGCTGGGAGGCTCTCCAGCGGCGCGAGGAGAGTAGGATCGCGTACGGGCACCGAACTTAGGGCAACAAGGGCATCCGCGGCGGTAGAGTCGGAGGCGAAGACGAGGTTCGCGGACTCGTCGTCGATCCACTCTACTCGGTCCACCGTCCCAAATTGGTCCGCGACGTACCGCTTGACGTCGTCTGTCGTCAGGACGCTCAGGCCGCGTATGTTGACTTTGTTGGGCACCAGGGCATACGCATCGGTCTCGCCAGCCTCCCCGATGTCGCGCGCTACAGCACCATCAACAGCTGATGTCGTCGCGGGCTCAAAATCGATCTAAATATATCGATAGGTTGGTCAGTGCTGCGGCGTGGCTAAACTCTTGACGAAAGTCGTGATGGTCGCGAACCTCGTGCTGCGTTTGGGCAGGATCGGTCTCGAACCTCGCCGACTCCTCCATTTCCACATCCCAGTCCTCCATGTTCAATTCGTGCGACAGTCCTCGTTGTTGCTCGATGGAAAAAAGTCGGTTCCGAAAGTGGCACCCTCAAAAAGTACGCTCGTTGATCAATTGTTCCGAGAGGTTGGGAGGTCGAATCGTGGGCTCGCTAGAACGCACCACTGGATACGAATCTGGCAGACGTCAGAGATGCCGACGCGTTATAGATATAGGAGGAAGCAAGAGGTCCATCGTTCTAAAGGCTATATTGAGATAGTTGATGTGATATCATTAAGTTTTAACGCGACTACTTTGATGTCCGCACCTCATTCATAAGTACACATATCGATATAGCACGTGCAGCGCAGGATCCAGTTTGGCCGAAGTCGCTTCACATCGCGTGTGTTCAATGTTCAATTGTAAGAAATCCGAAGGGTGCATCACAACATGCACTGTGTGCTCTTCATTGAGATTGATTGGTTCCAAATATTACTGTCTCGGGTGTCTGCTTCAATTCAAGCTACCAATGTCAATCTAAACGGCCACGACCCGCAGGACTCTGTGCTTTATCGTTGTGATAGAGAAGTGAACCCGGTTTCTCGGTATCAGACACATGAAGACATCAATAATAGAACGTGCAATCGAACTTGGCTTGTGCGTCTCGCAATAGGCTGTTTTGTACGTTTCATGCATGTGCAACTTCTGGTCCAGTACAATGGTGATATCATCAAATGCCTGTCAAGAGACAGTTCAGTTCCCGGCCCAGTCCCAATTTCCACGCTACACCCTCTCGGTTTTCCTTTGCAGGTCCATCAGCCCTGTTCTACATGAAGTCTGTTGCATTTTCCGCGATCCGTCCCCGTCTATGGATGCGCTAGCAGCGCCTGGTGTGGGTGGCTCCGAAATATCTGATGCTGCTCGTTTCAACGGGTTGTCAACTGCCTCCCCCACGGCGAGCTCTCGAGCATCGCCCGTCTCGCTGAAAAGAGGCTCCGAATGGTCCAGAACCTGGTCGTGCGCCCAGCAAGCTTCCAGTCCGTCCATGTACACTGGCGACTGCCGCAGGAACTGCCAGGATAGCGTGTTGGACTGCATCGCAATGTACAGCGACTCCACTCTGCCGCTTGAGTCGCAAACGGCGCAGTGCTTGCGCAGGAATTCGAAATCGTATCGCCGATGGTCTTGTAATTGGGACTCGAGCGGGCGGAGCATTGGCAGGCCAGACAACTGCTCGGCCACGCAGAGCTTTGCCTGTAGCGGCATCCACGTCCGGCCACGGAGGAGGTGGCCGAATGTCTTCGTCACTGCCGCGGAGAACGCTTCGTGCCCTGGCCCGCTGACTACAACCATCCTTTGTAGTCCTCTAGATAGACACCTCTTGTACGCGTTGGTATCTCGCTCGAAAGGAAAAGGTTGGGAGGCGTTGGGCAACAGCGAGATGTGTACGGTCCAGGGCTTCTGGATAGTTTGCGGCAGTCGTAGTGCCAGCGGCGCTGAATCTCCCGGGCGAAGGGCATCGGCGGGTGGAACATCCAGTAGGTGTTGCGATCCTCCTTTCCGGTCCCAGGAGGCTGTCACCGACTTGCGGATAACTGTCGACAACGCGGTCCCATAGCCCTGCCCGTCTGCGTTAGCTGCTCCGACAGGCGCATTGTTTTGATGGCGTGGCTCGTATCCTGGGATAGTCCCACTTCCGTTAGCCAGATGCTGGACTCCGATCTTAACTTGGGCTGCCTCCAATGATGTTAGTCGACTTTCCCACGAGCTGCTCGCTTTGCCGAATGTCTCTGTGAGTGACTCGAGTTGCTGCACAGACTGCCACATTCGGGTAATGTTCCTGTATATGCACTTGATCTCTTGGATGTTTTCATCCTTGGTCCTCTCCACACTCTCTTCCACGTCTCCAAGGCGCGAGAAGAGGTTGCCAACGGTGCCGCCTCTGTCACTATCCAGCTGACATTCAAGTGCAGCGAGGCGTTTCTTGAGCTTGTCGAACTCATGTCTGTCGGCAGGGATATCCTCTGCTTCCACATGGAAGCAAGCAAGGTGACCACAGTCACAGGTGGCACTGGGCATGGAACGGTTGAGGGTGAATCTCATACAACCACATCGTTCGCCGCGTATCTGGGGTGAAAGAAGTATGTAGCGACACTGGCCTTTCGGAAGCGGTGGTTCGGCATATGATGGATGATCCTTTGCCAGTTGAGCAGGCGATATGTCCGGCGCCATACTCTTTCCTATAATACGACGAAACAAGCCTCTCCCTCCTCCGCAACGGTCGTAAGCCAGCGTCGACGACCGCACGTCTATTTTGCAGGAAATTACACGTGACAAAAGGGCGCAGGTAGGTTCTCGCACAAGCCACTGTGCTCCGGCAACGACGCCGAGAATAAAAGAAAAGACTAAGGAAATATGTGCTAACGTCGCAAAGGCTATGGTAGAACGGAAGGCATCCCGGGGTCGTCAAGAGGATCTTGTTGTGGCTGGAGACAAGACACCTAGTCAGGATGGTTGCTCCTAGTGGACGAATCTTCGACGCCTTGGCTCTGCCTCCTCTCCGTCAGGCTGGGTTCGAACAGAGGCGTCTTGGACAGAGCATCACTCGACGGCGGTGTGCGGCTTGGTGGCAGTGAGAGTGGTCACCCGTCAGTAGGCGGGATAGATTTGCTGATTTGCTGTGGGGGTTCGGGGTAGATCGCTGTGGTGAGAAATGGGTTGATCGGACCACTGAGACTTCTGGGAGTGAATAGGGCATATGAGTGCGTGAAAGAATGAGCGATGCAGGTAGTAGGAAGAAAAGACTGGAAATATCAGTGTTGGGGGATCTGGAGTGCCAGAAGAGTATTTCGCCAACTTCTGCCTCTGTATATCGAACAAGGAAAAACGTGCTCAGTTATTACCCCCTTCCATCATCGATGTGACTAAATGCTCTTCACTTTTTTGCCCTTTCGTCTTCCTGGGCCGTCCTCCCCGTGGCGGGGCTTGCGGGCGGCGTTGCGGGCGGCCTGGGTATCAGATCAATTGATAACCCAATCCTCCTCGCACCTTGTTCCGTGTCTCCTGTGAGAGAGGGCCCGCCCGTGGGGTCGTCGACGGGCGCAACCGCCACGGGGGCCTGGGCCGTGCACGATAGGGACACGCTTCCACCCTATCCGGTCTAGCGATTTATCTCCGAACCCGCGTGTGCCCTAATATGCGGAGAGTGGGATGTGGGGGGCAACGTGGGACCAGATGATCATGCCATTCGACAGCGAAGCCCGTCATCGCACGTGGAGTTCGCTGATTCAAGGCCGAACAGGAGGAGTGGTGTACCTACCGTCCCGCGCTCAGGTACCCAACGTTGGATGCATTCGTACAAGTCTCACACCACAGCAGGGCACGGTACGCTACCAGAGTGTGTCTCTCGGTGCGGTAACCACCAGTGTAACCATTCACTGACAGGGTCTGGGTATAGAATAGAATAGGAACATAGAAGAAGACACTAAGGTACACTGCTATACCCGGGATCTCCAGAATCAGTGTACCAAGCTCGAGGCACTCCTACAGGTAGATGTCCCCCGTCTCGCCAGAAACCCATCTCCGCCAGGCCTCCTCATACGCATCTTCAAGATCCCGTACCCATCGACGTGTGTCAAACAACGCACAGGTCCAGCGACTTTGGTATAACAGCCGGCGCATCTCGGCGAGCCGTCCTCGGCCAACTCCATAGCCGTCCGCATTGATACGATAAGAGAGCCCGTTCACGAGTTCAATCGCCTTCTGCTCATAACGCTCGTCGCTGTCTGCAATCAACTCGTCCGCCACCCGTGCCCCGGCATCCGTCTTGGGAAGAGCACCTTTGAGTATAGAAGCAGCCATGCGCGAACACATTTTGTACTTATACCTGGGGAGGGTGAGCAAGGGAGTGCCAGACCATAATACGTCTGCAGCCGTCGTATGAGCGTTGCACTCCGGCGTGTCTAGGAATAAATCGCAGACCCGGGCCCGTGAGATGTGCTGGTTCTTGGGAGCCACATCTGTAAAAACGATGCGGTTTGCAACGTGCGGCCCGGCCCACGCCACCGCCGTTCTCCGTAAATTGGCTTCTCCCAGTTCCGGGAACCTAAGGAGCCAAAGTATGGCCTTGGGCGCATGGGACAGGATTCTAAGCCACGATCGGAATGTGGTGGGATCTATCTGTGGAAGTGTGAGTGCCAGTCAACAACCGAAAAGACGGGGGTTGGGGGCAAGGTGAAAAAGCCACTTAGCCAGGTGGGAATTTGAATTTACCTTGTACAGCTGATTGAAGTTCCCCAGTATGATGGCGTCGTCAGGAAGATCTGGAAACAGCACTTTCCTCATCTTCCACCTCAGCTGCTGTTCATCGTCCCAGCTCGTCCGCGGACTTTCCGACCCGGAGGACTGTGCATGGTCGCAGCAGAAGAAAGTATCTCGGCAGAAAATGATGTTCTCCGAGTAAACCCAATCGCCTTGGTCGTCCTCATTCTTGTCGTTGAATATGTCGGCGACACTTCGGTTTCCCCTCCATGGCCGTAAGGTATCTGGTGGGATAGCGGTGGTATCCGCAAGGATATAATCACACCATTCAGCACCCAGAGTCCCGGCGAAACCCATAAATGACATCTGGATAGGACATGGACGGGCCGCGAATATCTCATTTCTAGCCCCGCGTGTGTAGCCATTGAGATTGACCAGGATATGGATACCGTCCTCGACTATTCGAGCCAACAGTTTATCGGACGCCCATCCGCTGACGTCGTAGAACGCAGGGGCCTCTCTCTCGATCTTCTGACGATGAGTTGAATTGTCACTAGACGTAGTAGCGTAGCAATACGCCTTCACTCTTGAAGGGTCATGAAACCCAAAAACTGATTGCATCCTTGTCAGGAAGCAATATTAGCAGATGCCCAAGCTGGTTCTGGAAAGGGGTTGTTTAGGGCAGGGATTGGTAACATACAGATGCGCCAATGGGTGATTATTGAAGTCGGACGACACGTAACCAACGCGAAGCTGGGGATTTGGAGGGTGAGGCGGTGGGTAAACAGACGGGGGAAGCCATGGGGCTTTCAGTGTAGAGCATGATATCCTCAGCGCGTTCCTTTGCGAAATCAGTCGGATGGCTCTAGCTGTCAGGGGATACGTGAAAGTGTGGAATGGAAGAACGGTGGGAGCAGCAGGGACAGCGAGTGAGCTAGGCAGTCGGAGTCGAGGGTAGCCAGCCGGGCTTAGGGGGGAGCTATTGCTTCGCATGTGCCTATCGCGGTACCATAGCCACATCATCACACGCGTTGCTCTCTCAATAAGACGAACCAGACGTGTGCCCTCCCAGCGCGTTCTTGACCAACGCCTCAATTCCGAATCGATATCTGGTGCCGAGTCATTCCAGGCTTGAGATAATTGCCGAACAGGGGGGGAAATCAGGGCCATGAAGGTTTCATACATGACGCCGCAACCCCAGTTGACTGATTCTTCGAGCTGCTTGTGGACAATATCGACGACGCGGCTCATAAGCCCGCTCCCTCGATTATGGTGACGAACGTCTTGAAGCATGCCGTCGTCGTCGACGTGCCAGCGATCGAACTTCCCACCGAGCAGGAACACTCCCCCTCGAGATCTCCAATCACACACCGAATTCAACGCTGTTGCTAGGCCGCAGACGGCCTCCGCAAATTCCGGGTTAGAGGATACAGCTCTCTTGTAGTACGTAATAGCATCTCCTACCCTTCCCCTGTCCTTGACAGCATTGGCTAGGTTCGTCAAAGCGATGTCAAAGGTGCCATCGCATGCCACTGCACGTTCGTACATCTGAATAGCAAGGTCGAGCTGGCCTATATCCTTCAAAAGACTGCCTAGGTTCGTGTGGAGATGCACGTGTCTGGAATCGAGACCCAGGCCATAATGGTAGTAGGCCAGTGCCAGCGACAGGCCACTTCCTGGGATGATGCCTGGGATATGCGGGTGTAAAGGAGGGCCAGGAGGTAGGAGAGGGTGTGGTGCTGATGGTTGCTGGATACCTGCCAATAGAATCCCCACGTTGTTTGCCGTTGAGGGGCTTTCCTGAAGCGATAGGGATAAGTAGTATAGCGCCAGGATATCGCCAACCCCAGAGAGTGGCTGGGCATGCGTGATCGTGGCAGTCCCGGTCGACATTGCATCCTGGAAGATTTTCGCAAGCGACAGCAGAGAGTTGCTAGTTGTCTGGATTGCCGATCGCTTAGAGATGCCATCCAGAAACCGAAGTCCTGGAAGCTCCCCCGATGTGGGGAAGACCAGGCTTGCCGTATGTCTCGCTCGATGGGGAGGTAGAAGGAGAGACGTAGCCTCCACCGGTCGACGTGAAGAGGAAAGTCGTCCATGTGTGCCGTCAACAGACAGAACCTGTTGAATTCTGCGAACGAGATCGCTGATGCAGGATATATCTCGGTCGGTGCTGATCAAAACGGCTTCCTCAAAGGCCTCTGCCGCACCCTTGACGTCCTTGAGGCTATATAGCATCGTGCCCTTCGCATGTATCAAAGCAACTATTCTCCCATTTTCCCCGCCAGGAACCGCATAACCACTGGTTGCGAATCCGGGACACTTGGCATTCGTGTTCTGGTCGCTCTGAGAAGTCGAAGTTGTAACGTCGCCAACCCAGCCATGGTGCGTTCCTCCACTGTTGCCATTCGATTGGGAAGCCTCATATCGTGTAGCTGAGTATCTACCACGGGTGGAGACGTTATCGTGGATCTTAAGGGACCGCTGGACATAGTTAATGATATCGATAGCCTCTTTGTTCCTCCGTTTGTAGAGGATACCGACAAGATGCTCGACGGCTTCCAAACACTGTGGATGGGCCCGAACAGCTTCCAACCAGTATTTCTCGGCTTCGTCTTGTCTATTGAGGCTGTACAGCGTGGCTGCCATGTTCAAGAGACCTTCGACATGGCTGATGAATGTCAGACTTTCCTCTCAAATAACGTGAAATCTGGAGGTGACGATACCTCGAGTCAAGTGCAAGGATTTTGGAGAACCAATCGAGGGCGCCGCCGTAGTCCTCCATCCCGTAGCATAAACAACCTCCGATGAGTAGACCGTCAACCCATCTCCATTCGCTCTGCTCACACAGATGGGAAAGCATCTCTAATGAGGCTCGCGCAGTGGAGAATAGTGTGTAGAGTTGTTGAGCCGAATCC
>JAXQGT010000032.1:0-29138 GCA_037040375.1 Basipetospora sp. M8501
TCACCCTAGAGTCCGGCCCCTCGTCCACGAGGTTGAGTGTTGTGTTGAACAAGCTGACCACTGCCACCCCAAATTTGGTGAATGGCAGGCGGTGGACGTAGACTGGCAACTGCCAGGTGTATGCGGCTGTTATCCCACTTAAGGCAACTAAGGAGTAGAGGAAGTAGCGAAGTAGCTAAGAATGCAAGCTAGCAACTGCCCCATGATATTAGGTTATTTCTTCTAGTCGCACGTCCGGTGATCTAATAATATCAAAATCCTAACTCTATGAAATCGTACCCCTTGTACGTGAATCGGGCCTTCGCTATTTTTTATTGCTTTTGGCAGTTTAAACAAGTCTATGATGGACAGGTCTCCCAGGCCGAGTTTCCAGGTACATTCCCTTTGGAGGAGGAGCAGTCCGCTGGGCAAGTGGTCCACTGTGAGCCCCACCCAAAAGGCTCAGTCACCTTGATTATGTCATTCGGCTGATGCATCGACTACGCACCTCTCCCCAGTTCGATTCCCAGGCTTTGCCAGGATCGCCAAATTTTTGTAAAGAGTGCTATAGCCGGGCAGGCTGACCGTGTTGGTCTCTCGAAGAGCTGCTGGCCGGCAGAATCATGAGATTAACACAGCACCCCGCGTTCTAGCGTATGTCTGGACTTACTGACCAGAACTGACTCACTCCTTCAGCGCAGCGGATGTGTCACGGCTGCACCTTCCCTCGTGGCCAACTATCGGAGAGATCCATCGCTGATGTCTCACGAGAAAGCTGACGCTAGAGGCCATGCAGTGTACGACCCAGAAGAAACGAAGGGAAAGATAAGAAGCGAAAGGTCGCACCATTTGGGTCGACGCAAGGGCCAGTCAATGAGCACCGGTCCCGGCCAGTTCGATGCGCAGACTACGTAGCCTCTAAAGTCTAGGAAAGATAGAAAGCGCACTTTCCAGATGAGTTGATGCCGGACAGCCCAATATTCTGTGGGATTGATGACGAAATTCTCTTAGATGAGCTGAGCTGAGCCAGAAACAGTTCAGCCAGTAGTTATCCAAGTCATCCCATCGAATCTTATCCGAGTCAAATCGAAGAGTGTTAGAATAGTTAGACTGTCATGAAGACTGACTCAACGTTTTTGGGTATCTCTTCATCCGTAAAGGTTCCCAGGAAGCGCGGGGACATCAATGCGTCATGTCGGGAGAGACACCGACTGAGGTGATTGCAATCGATCTCTCGGTCTCCTTTTCTCTCGGACCACCCCCAGGGATGTTTCTCGTCGTTTGCGTTTCCAACCTCAACCGGAAGGTGGTACACTTGTGTAACGTCCCCGTGCTACTTGAACGTCTCAACTAGGCGAGCCGAAAGCTTCGTAATGGGGATCGTAGACAAGAGCCGTGAGCTGGTGTCCGTTGACAGGCGCATGGCGCGAGTTGGGTGTAGTACGGAGCATGCATTAGATGTGGCTGCAACAGTAGCTCAGAGCCTTTTGCCAGCATTGAGAGACTGGAGTCGACTGTACAGGCCAGGCATGAGACCAGGAAGTAGCTTAACGCCACGGGCCAACAAGTCTCCCACACAGCTCCCCGCTTCTCTGGCGGCGGCGCGTGCCCACTCAATAAGCAAAGCTTATTGAGGAGAGAGGGGCCGTGGTAGTGGGCATCCTCGTCGTTATCGTCGCACTCGCAATGCCTTCTTCATGCACCCGATAGCACTGGTCGCTTCGCCTACTGGGTCGACGTCAGCGTTATTTCATAATGCTACATCGTCTCGGATGGCGCGGGGTCGTAGATGCGCTCGATCGCACCACGACGCGTCGTGGACGCGTCTCGAGCACGCTTGCATCCGTGCGCAACGGAGGAAACAAACATCATATTCAAACATCCAAACATCGCAACATCTCGCCTGACATTGACGTCGCCGTCCGAGCAAAGAAGCTCACGAGGACAGGAAGCGGTCAACTACTCTGTATACTGTCGATCTTGGGCGCGACGGAGGGTGGGAGGGATGCGACCCTCTTGGAGATTGCGATTCAGTAAACCTTCCGGTAGTCAAGGTTATTGGCAATGGATGCAACGACGCTTTCAGTCGCCCAACTCGACATCTGGTTTGTAGTACAGCATATTACCCCGCCTCGTTTCTGAAGTCGTTGTCTGGGTAGAGGGGTAGCAAACATATAGCATTCCGGAGTATATATGGGTAGCGAGACCGACCTGACCGGTGTGGCATGCAGACTGCGTGCCAGGGACCTGAGCTTGTGTTGCGTTCGCGCTCTACTCCGTAAAGCACGGTTCATGTATCAATGTGGGCATGTTCGATTACTCCAGCTTTGGCACCTGTTTGCGAACTTTCCCCGTACTCCGTGCATGTGGTGCCAACAGTCACGGAGCACGGAGTGTTCCCGAGCGTTGATGATATCAATGGGATGGATGGCCACACCAGATGGGCGGGGTGTCCCAGCATAAAACTTGGAAGCGCAGGATCAGGCCTGTTGTCCTGTCTGGGATTGATAGAGGACATGACGCCGACTGACAGCAGGACGGGAACGCCTAAATTGGCCCAATTTTCGTCCCATGTCGATCATCGACGGGGATGGCGTCCCGAGCAGGTGGGTAATGTGGATTCCATCATTACGGGCTCAATGGACAGGGCTCGCCATTGTGCGAGAGTAGAGTACTCTTCACAGAGCAGTGTAGCGCACTTTTGTCGCGTAGCAGTAGCAGTGGGTACTCAAAACATAGAGTATGTACATGGACTCCGTAAGGCTCGGGATGGCAGAATTATGGGTGGGTATCGATTTGAGATTAGGTACGGGAGAGTACTCCACGTGGAGGAGAAATAGGATCACCGATCTTGATGATGCTCGTTGCTGAACGTTGGAGTTGAAACACCGGTAGCAGAGCGTTATCCACTCTGTCGTCGGCCCATCTTCCCAGAGTATTCGTCCGTCGATGGACCATGCACAGTGACTACGTTCTGAGTCACTCCTTGTGCTTTGGCAGACCCTCGGCTGCGGGGTGTGTATCGGGTCTCGAAAGAAAGAAAAGCCTCGAACGGTGATGCTTGAAGTATTATTGCACGTCTCCAGTCAGCCCCAGTCAAAAAATCCGGCAAACGGTTTCCGGACCCGGGACCAGGGAACAAACCAAGGCTTCCCTACACCATCCAGCAGAGAACCGGCGTAATAGTACTCAACCGTGTTAGCGTGTTGAGTTGATATCAACAAAACAAGCACAGTGTAGTATATAAAGGCCGACCATACGGATAGAGCTATTGACTACTCCGTAGACTTAAAACAAGCTTACTCCGTAGTGATGCACCGCTCTGGTGGCTCCATACTGTGGCACACTCTCACACCGGCATGTTGTCTCTCAAGTTGGTATGTGGTGCCCGGCGCTGGGTGAAATAGTGTACCTCGTACTCCGTACCACACTACCTCTACTGGGACCTCATATGATTAGAGGTCCCTCGATTGGAGGATTTCGTGGGTTTTCTCCGTCAAATCGCACCAACCTTGGGGCCGTGCCGGCGTTTTTCTCTTTTCTCCCCCTTCCCCCTTTTGAGTAACTTGAAGCCGGGTCCTGACCGCGCTGAGAGAGGTGGGGCCTCGGTGGATAATCGCCAGGCACAAGCCCCTGATTGGCTCTGGAGACCGGCGCCGCCCAGAACCGCACTTGGACCTGGAATTTGCGCTTCGCTTGCCAATTGGTGACCGGGATTCTGCTTTGTGCAAGGGGGAAGCACAGTGTGCGTGGTCTGGTGCATCTCCCGATGAAAGGACCAGACTTGAAGGGTGGAGAGGGCGACAATTTCCCCTGAAAGGCGAATGGACGTCATGAGCAGCAGGTGCACTGAGGAGCATTCCGAGCGCACGAGCAGCCTACAATACTCGCACAATCCAAGTCTTGACCTTCAACGGTCCAACGCCTGCCTGGAAGGCCACATTACCTAGAAGGATCTCCAGACGGGGTTAGAGGAGATTTACTGATCTCACACGCGATGGGAGGCTCGTATGGAAGCGCATGCCCTATCATGTAGGGTGGTAGTAGTGTAAATTCCCCAGGTCGGGTCATCGTGGCGGAATGCATCCGAACGTTCCCCGCTGCTTCCCACCCTCTGTCCTTCCTTCTCTATACTCATTGGCTCTTCGTCAATTCATTGATGATTGCTCGATATCAGCCCGCTACTTTTCAACTCGTAGCCCAGTCTGGGGTGCAAAGCAAACGTGATACATGCACGTACGGGGTAGTAAAACGATGCAAGAGTAGCTGAACTGTCCTTAAAGAAAGGTCCCGATTGATCAGATCGCAAGCTTCTCTGGGGCTTGGATGCCGGTCCTTGCAGTAGCTTGGGCGGCGATGTTTCAAAATCGACGGGGCATGGGTCTTGTTGTCCGAGTTCTCGTTAGCGTATGGATCGAGCTATTCGGAGTTGCTGCTGTGGTAGAATCAGGTAAAACCCCCCCGAGCACCCTATACGGGTTCTCTCATCAAATTATCTTGAAGCAGGACTCAGGCAACTTGCACATTTATAGGGTGTTCGTATGCGAAGGCCTGAGACTCAAAGGTCATTGAGAGAATCTTCAAGCCACAAGGGGTGCGAGTTGATCCAATGCCTCTGTGATCAGACCGCGGACCACAACTGCACGCAGTCTGCACCCCTGCAGGGGTTCTGACCAGTAAGGGCGTTGCCTTCTCTCACACGGTACGGTACACTGTACGGCGCCCACACTGACACGCACGCTATGCACAGGTTCGGCATAGGCATAGGGGGGCATATGCGGGAGGGAATCTTGGTTCACAATTCCCCTGAAATCGCGTTGCACAAAATGGATGGATGCTTAACGAGTGCCCACAACGTCTTGAGATTTGATGTTGCCAGAAAAAACCAGGTTCCTTTCCAGGACCCCCTGTGCTGCCTCCAATTCCTTGGCTTGGCCCTTCCAGCTTGTCGTGTGGCTTTCGGGGACCCCTTTCACAGTTTTCGCGCCCCTTCCTCCGAAGTGCCGCCTTTCATCCTATCTGGTTCCGTCAACCGCTCGCTCGTTCGCTCGTCGTTGTCGTCGCTGTTCTCCTCCCACGCCTGCTACAGTGGTGATTCTTTTCCTTCTTTTGCTCTCTCTCTCTCACAGTCGTCGACCACGCCGATATTGCTCCATATAGAAGAAGTTGGCGTGAGGTTTCATTTTCCTCCTAACACCTTGACGCATCTTTCGTCATCCGCTCCTTTAAGATCTTCAGTTCGACCTTAGATGTCCCGACCATTCACCAGCTCCTTTCACACCTGCGACACCCAAATTTCGGCGATCTTGACCCGCGACACATTCTCCGAGAGCTACCGATTCCCAGTGCAGCCGCTATCAATCACTCGCTTCTCGAGCTTGTGCCTGCCCGACGTTCTAACTGCAATAGACGCCGACTCGATCCCTCAATCTGGCGACTCGACGATAATAGTCCCTGAAGTACGAGTGCCAGCTTCTCCCTCGAATTCAGCTTGCTATTCATAAGCCATCACACAACTCAAGACGTCTCCTGCCCGGCCAGTTACTCGTCAGTGACGAATTTCCCTCGTTCAAATAACATTATTCAATATCCGCATCTGCTTGCAGATTGCTTCTTTTTGCGACTGTCTCTCCGAACTGCCGTCGATCGGCATATCATCACACTGTTGTGATTACTTGGACATCCAGTCACCTGCAACGTCTATCGACCGGGCATCTCTTTGTCGATGAAACCGGGAGAGAGACCTGTTTCCTGGTCAAGGTATGTCTATATCATTGTATGCCGTGCCGCTCATCACCCCACGCCACGAGAACCCCTTGATGTTTCCAAAACCCCCACTATATTCCATAGTTCAGAGAGGAAACGAATATCTCCGTGTCCATTCCGTTTTCCCCGGTCACACCAAGCTCTGATCTCCGTGGCCCGCGGCTGGCGGAGATGTCTCCTTACATTTCTGACCCCATCATAGGCACTTGCTACAATACACCACACGACGTTGATCTTCCATTGCGTCTCTCAAATATCCCAGGAGCTTTCTACTCCTCGGTCCCGACTCGAGCCTCTACTAGCAATCCCACCCTAGCCTTCGCTCTCAACATAATCACCATGAATCGTTTCAAGACGAGGCGGCGAGCCAAGGAGGAAGCTGCAGCCGCAAGAGCGGCGGCTGAAACCGAATCGTCAAGCCCATTCCGTCTCTTTAGGCAGGGGAAGAAGTCACACGAAGAACCAGCGAAAAAGGAGATTAACATCGCTACGGCCCTGCCGAGCTCCGACGATTTCAGAACCAGTCTCCTTATGAACGGGCTCTCGGCCCGGTTTTCTATGCTAAGAGAACAAGATGATCCGAACACCAAAATTGGAAAGGCTAGCGACGACAGCGTTCTTTTCCCCAAGCGACAATCGAGACTTCCAGATCTGGCGTGGGGTGGCTTGGGTGATATTGCAGAAGTCGAGTCTATACGCGCACCCCCGTCCCTTACTCGCATCAACTCTTACCACTCGGCGTCCGATGCCGATTCTACAAGTGCAAGCGTGATGAGTAGACCGAGACCAACAGAGGGAAATGTGCTATTTGGAGGAAGACAGAAGATTTATAAGGTTTCCGAGAACGGCTCAGCGGCTGGATCTGGCAAGATGGGGAAGCTCCTGTACGAAGACGATGTCTCCATGTCTGCCTTTCAGAAGTGGAAGCATGCGGAAAAGGCCAAGCAGAGGCTTGGGCTGGAGGGGGACCTGTCGAACGACTCAAATGAGAGGTTTCAGGGAACATTTGACAATGATCACTCGAGGCCGGAATCGCCCACCACGCACAGCCGAAAGCGGGAAACCGCGTCCACGACTTCATCTGCCCCTTCAGCGAGTCGGAACTCGACAGCAGCGACATCGGTCACCTCTCAGCCTACAAATATCGCCAAGGATATCTCATCATCCGGGCCGGCCCATGTCCATAGCAACAATGCCTTTTCCCCGTCCGAAAAGAGCGTCGCTAGGACCAGGCGACTCTACGAGCAAGGACTTTCGCAGGAGCTCCAGGATCAACAGTCACAGGCCTTTTCTCGAATCGACACCCTCACTCGAAAGGTGCCCACGAGAACGCCTGACATCTCTCAGAACTCGTCACCTACCGGGCTATTTTTCGGTGACCGTGTTGCCGACAGGAAGCTGATGCTCAAGACGAGTCTTCCAAACATGCAATCGTCGAGTCAGTCCATTCCACGCTCAGTGTACACGCCGACTGACTCGGGTACACGGTCGAATGACGTCTCTGAGCATAAGCCGTTTGGCGTGGTCCCACCCCTGAGCCCACCCATCAGTGATTCCGGCGAACAGCCAATGTTACCCATCCACCCAGGAGATAGGGGAAAGGCAACTGCAATGGGCGTGTTCCAAAAACCATCACACCCGTACGATGAGTCTCGGTTTGCGCAACGTCAGATTCAGCTTCAGCAAGGTCGGGAGACACCCACCCAGCGATTCCGGACAGAGTCTGATGCGTCACTTGGAACTGGACGAGCTGCTTCGCCAGGCGCTCCCGAAGTACTGGACAAGCCCGCCGCTACCATGAATGAGAGCCCAGTTGTACAAAGGCCACCCGTCACAACTTTCCTCGATGATGATGAAGACGAATCGGTGCCCTTGAGCCTGCCCACAAGACAGCTTCCAACTCTGCAGCCTGGGCGAGCGCGACCTTCGGACGATGATCATCCAGCCTTCCGATCCTCAGCTTTGCCGACGCCTCTCTCTATGGTCTCCAAAAGCTCAGAGGATCTTCCGAGCCGTGTCGCCACTCCTACTAATCCTGCTCCCACCGCAGAACAATCTTCACATGATTCTCCTACCCTGGGGCCCCCAGCGGGCCTGAGTGGCATGGTCAGACAACACCTACGATCAGACAGCAACGCATCCTCGATCTACGGTGCTGCTCCCCAGCCGTCAAATCACGACCCTGAACCCGCTGCCGAGGGCATCGACAACGCGGCTCTTGATGATCTTGTGCGCGATCTGAACCCGTGGACATCCCAAAATCAGGACTGGACCACATCTTACTACGAGACAGAGCCCAAGGCTGAGTTGCCTGAGTTACCTGCTCCGAAGCCGCTCGACATTTCACCGTCCCAACATCCTGCAGGATCCTCCCGCCAGTCGACGGTGGAGGGTGAGTCCGATAAGGCGAAAGACGAGTTCCAGAGCCAACTGGCCGATGGCGCTCGGCGTATCCGAGAACGTTTGACCTCCTACGTAGAGACAGATGCTAGCAGGGACTTTGAAGAGCCAGTGTCCCGCGCCAGCCCGCTCGGCGGGCTCCTCAAAAGCAAGTCGAGCCGAGGGTCCCTCGTGGAGCGAAACCGTGATGTCAGCAACCCTTCGGCGAAGGCCATCAAGCTAC
Source organism: Basipetospora sp. M8501 (assembly GCA_037040375.1). Lineage (NCBI taxonomy): Eukaryota > Fungi > Ascomycota > Sordariomycetes > Microascales > Basipetospora > Basipetospora sp. M8501. The sequence goes on from JAXQGT010000032.1 coordinate 8,369, forward strand.
TAGGAATCGGTAATGTTACCATCAGCAATAACCCGAGCCCTAGTAAGCAGTCGTTTGAGGAGCAGGACCACCCCCTTTCACCTATGCAGGAGGAGCCCCCGAGTCCCAGTCGGGGTTCGCCCAACAGGAAGAAAACAGGCGAGCAAGGGAAGGAAGAAACCGTCCATGCTGGGCTAAAACAGTTTCGCCAGGCAAGAAGAGAGTTGCAGCGGTTAAGAGAGGAAGAGACTCGGCACCGGCATCGAGCCCAGCCACCGACGAACTCGCCAGACAACGTTCCATCCCGCCGCGGACCGCCTCCACAGCAGCAACACCCTGTGTCACAGATGCGCACACCGTCCCGCGAGAGAAGGCCACCACCGATCTCATATCAGCACCGAGCACCCAGCGCAGAGCCCAGGAACGGATACCCACCGCAGCGACCCCCGAGCGCTGAACCAAGAAGCGGATATCCACCCCCAGGCTCAAGGGCTGGCTCGCGTGCCGGATCCCGGGCCAACTCTCGCCCACCTTCGAGGACAGAACGCGACAGGAGCGGCTCGGAGGCGAGCACTGGTCGGTCGCACAGTCGACCACCCATGGCACGAAATGCCGGCCCTCATTACCACGACTACCAGCAGCAGGGTCCGCCCCGCCAGGGTCCGATGATGCGCTCCCCTAACCTCCCCGGACAAGATATCCGTCCCCCGCCAATGGGCCCCTCTCAGCCTTTCCCCGGGAAGTCTCCAAATGCTCATCCGGCTTTGTCTAATGGCCCACCGCATAACCTTGGCGTTAGCCCCTACCAGCAGAGGACTATGCACTCTGGCCAACCCTCTCCAATCTCGCCCATGGGCGATCTCCCATCCCCATTTATGAACTCTGGGATGAACTCCGGGAGGAACACGCCCACTGGAATGGCACCGTCACCACGCCGACCCTCGGCACCGCCAGCGCCGTCCCTTGACATTGCGGCAAATACGGTGCGGCTGGATGACAGCATGAAGAAGGTGGTAAGGAAGAGGGATATCTCCGAGCCAACCTTCGTATCGAGTACATCCCGAGTACCGACCGTGAATTTGCCAGAGGACGTAGGGACGAGATCTCGAAGCGGCTCCCGCTCTCGTTCCGGTAGCTTGCTTAAGACTCTCGGAGCGGCGGCATCAACCCCCAACCTCCATGCGCATAGCCAGGCTCAGGCACCACCCCTCCCGCCATTGAATCCCAGAAGGCGAAACGTGTTGGGCAACTTGATGGGCCACAAGGGCGGCGAAGACATGAACCTCAGCTCACCCCAACTGCCCTTCGCATCAAGCGGGGCCGAGTCTGGAGACGAGAATCGCAGCGCCTTCTCCGTCAGCGATGAAGAGGACGGTGGGGAACGACGACGACTCCGGAAGGCTACGAGCGAGGCCAACTTTGCCAAGGCGCGAGGCGTGCGAGGAAACAGCCCGCCATTTAATCCTGGGAGTCACCAGGGGGTTGCGCCCGTTGTGAAGACGAACGGGATGCCGGGTGGACTGATCTAGATGGCAGTAGTGGCCACTATCGGCATCAGGACCACGTTTTTGCCTGCGTCCAGACGCAACTCAGTGCCCCAAATCATGGATGCTTCGCTAGACACGCCAGTTGGTGATCGTCGGCAGACTGGTATCTGCTGCGTTCAAAACATTGTCTCTTACTGATGGCCCTCGTCATCATTTCATCCTTTACCCTCTTCGATTCGCTTCAAACACCTATTTCTTTCTTTCTCCCTCTTTTTTGATTTCACCTTTTCTATTTCTCCCGAAGCGTGGCTGGTGGGTACATTGACTGGAGTATTTGAAGGCACATAAAAAAGTCACTTTCTCAATATCGATGGGTTCTTCTGCTTGATGAGCAATTTGTAGAAGAGTTTGATATCTTCTCATTTGATGTTTGGTGTTGGGCCTGTAATTCGCAAGTCGCTTTTCTTTTCCTATGTCTCTCTTCTTTTTCGCCGGACTGCTCGGCTTTTAACCTACCTTTCTCCAATCCGTCTTTTGCCCTAACTGCACAGGGTTTTCTTTATATTCGTCCCTATTATCTTGATCCCATCTTCTCATGGCGCAACATTGATTTACGATGGGACTCAAGTAATAGTATTGGCCTCCGCCGTCACCATGGGAGGCATAGGGAAATATGTGGAGGACATTGATACCTTCCTATCTGCTTTTATGTTCGGTGTAAGACAGGAGAAGTCACCAAGAATTATTATTAGAGCCAGTCATAGTGAGCAATCGAAAACCAAGTTGTATTCCGAGACGGGCGGCATGTGTGCAAGTGAGTGTCTGTAGTCAGTTGTAAGCGCAACAACGAAGTGCCTACACGGACAGGCTGGGTATCCCGGGGCGGTGGACCGCGCTGCCTTGAGCCGACAGACACTAATGTGCTTGTTCAGGGTTCACTTGTTCGTGAATGGTGCCTACCTACATGTATAAGACGGAGCAATTGAAGGCCCTTGAGACAGCGAGTGGTTCGTGGGATACCGATGCTGGACCGAAGCGGAGGGGAGGGGAAGGAGCATTGGAAACACACTCGGTAGAGGCCCATTGTACCCCGCGGGGTCGCATTCATGAGTTAAAAAAAAGAAGGAACCACACAGCTCCCGTCTATTCCGTTGTTTACACGTGCATATAAGCTGTGCTGCCTGGGCCTCGGATTGACCCCGTCCTGAGTATTCTTCGCCCAACCTTCGGGGCTTCCACTTGAGATCTACCATCTCCTCTATCGGCAACATCAGCAAACATATACAGTACCCCCATTCGGCAAGGCTACACGCCATCTATGAGATGGCGTCCATCAGACCTTACCAGCCCTCAGACTTTGAGGCTGTCGCTCACATTGTAAGTACCCGCTACCCTGTGGACCAAGATAACCATGACGACATCTGACGCCTTTCTTCGATCCTCAAAGTGCCGGGAGACGCTCCCCGAGCCACTCTCCTCCCATCCGGAAACGCGCCGACTGGCCCCTTACCTCTGGGCCCACCAGTTCACCCACCTCTCTCCCTCCACTTGCTTCGTCCTCGTCGACCCGGCCTCCCCTACGGTTAACAACGTCGTGGGCTACGTCGTGGGCACGCCCGACGTGCCCTCCTTCGTAGACGGCTACGATCGTTACGTCGCCGACGTCCTCGCGAAGGATGTGCGGAAGCCCGAGGGTCCCCGGCAGGACTGGTGGTCTACTACCGAGGAGAAGGAGGGGGAGGACGGCGGCCGCAGGATCGTGAACCCCGCGTGCCTGGCCCAGATGGCGTACGACGGGCGGTGGCTGCTGTGGGAGGGCAGGTTGGAGACGGTGCGCGACTTCCCCGCGACGCTGCACATTGATCTTCTGGAGGGGTGGAGGGGAGGCGGGTGGGGCCGGAAGCTGATCGAGAGGTTTTTGGAGAGCGCGGGTGGGAGGGCCGTCCACGTTGGGATTGCGGGGGAGAACGCGAAGGTGGTGCCGTTTTATCAGAGGTGTGGGTTCGTGCTGCTCAAGGGAGGAAAGGAGGAGGGGACGATCTGGATGGGGAGGGCGGCGAGTGCTTAACCTGCTGAAGACAAATCATGCTGATGTTCCACGCAGAATGATGTTGTACCTCTACGAGGATTGCAAGCAGTGGACAGGCGGTGACATCAACTGAATATCTATTTCGAGTGGTAGCTATTACTATGAAATCACCATTCCCCGGAACCACACACCTCATCGATGAATCCCCTTGAGTAACAGCAGATGTCTACCTCACATGCAAATTCGAAATTCGTTAGAGGCCAGTAAGCGAAACCTCGTCTTCTGCCGCACCTTGCATAGTGGAGCACTCCGCCCCCCGGCCGCCTGGCCACAGCTCCCGGTCGGCGAGCCGGAGCCCGGTGGTAATAAGAGTATCTGCACCGCCCAAGGAGAGCACGGATCCGGATCCTAGTTTTATACCGCTGCTGACAGTGCTGCCAGTCCCGCATGTTCGTTGTCTTTCTTTATCTTCCCGCTCTTATTGTTGCGGGTATATGTCCCTCCCTGCGTTACGTATCAGCTTGTTTCTAGCAGCTAAGGGCGACCGGGACCCCTTAGCCTCGTCAGTCTTATTTTGCCGTCAATAGTTGACTCGATTAGATTACGGCATCAAATTAATGCGAAATAGTCGTCTATACAAAGTAGAAACTCAAATGCGGGCTAGTCAGCGGCGCTCACCGACAGCACCGAGTGGCTTGGCCCAGGAGAAAACTACACGTACATTTGATGTGATATACAAGCCTTACTTAGTGCGATGATTCTACGCCGGGGCTATGACAGCTCAAGGCCGTCATCTCTAATGCCCATCACATACCTGATAGCACAAGAGATCGCGGGGAAGCATCATGAATGAGATTGATATTCTTCGTGTCTACCGTAAGAAGAACAAAAAGATGAGGCTTGGCCAAAGTGGTTGCACGCTAAAAGACCCCGGATCCGTCATTCCAAACATCATGATCATGATGCCTCGTGCTCATCACTGTTCCGCCCCCCCAGATGGGGAGATACAACTCGCTTTCGCTTTCGCTTTTTCTCACAAAAGAGAACCGATGCCAAAAAGAAGCCCGAAGATCTGGCCAAGAAACGCATTGGCACGAGGCCAAAAAAAAAAAATTTACAGGAGAACTCGTTTTCCGAAGAACGCCGTACTCGGTCTGCGAAGAAAAGAACGCGACTCCAAGACACCCGAAGGGTGGCCACATGCAGAGATAACGGACTTCTTTTGTCTGGTTGATGACAATGGAAAATAACGTAACTCAAAATGGCTTTTCCCCCTCTCCACACAACCCCCATTGGGGGTGGACAAAGGGCAGGAAGAAAAACGAAAAGGACCCTGGATGTGTGCGTCGGCGAAAAGCCAAGCCAGTTGGACGTGACCAATAAGGTTTCGCACCCGGAAGGGCTTCACTTGTACATTGCAAGGTATTTTTCTTCGACGCGGGGTAGTCGGTGAGTTGAGTGCTCGGTCAATGCGTCGGAAAGCACCGGCTCGAAGCATAATGCCAAGCGAGGCAAAGTGTCGTGTGGAAGACCAAAAGACGAGGTAGGCTCCCCGGGCGATTCCGATCAGGGAACGCCACCAGGGCTAAAGAGGGGGGTCCATAGGGGGTTTGGATCGAGAATGGGCAGCTAGGATGTGGATGACGCTTCGTGTAGCCCCAACGAGGAAACCAGGCGGCTCGACGATGGAATGCCAAGAGATGCAGGCTGATGCAGGGCGTGGTCGACGGGGAGGACGGAAGTATTGGTCGCGTGGGGTGTGGAATCCATCCACTCGTCCACCTTCCTCCCCAGTTGTGGTTGTTCACTAATGGAAGACTGCCCCTTTGGTGAATGACGATGATGTTTATGATGTTGTTCCGTCATGATCCTTCACCAGCTGCTTGTACGTCTCCTTTAGACGCACTTCTGGCACTCTTCGTGACCGCATCCCGGGCAGCTGGTGCAGATGACAATCATGCTACCGCACTTGCAACAGTGAGGACAGTAAGGCATTTTGTAGGCGTGTGTGTGAAGTGTTTCGAGTAGGGGATGCAGGCCGGTGTCTGTCTGGCGCTGTGTGTCTGGAGGTATTCTGGTGTTGGTGTTGGTGCTGGTGGATTGCTGGTGGTAGTGGTGACGGTCAACGTTGTGTGTTGGTGCAGATGGCTAGAGGAAGTTTGTGCTTTATACCAGTCTAGTGAGTTCGAGAAAGGGAAGAAAGAGTGTTTAGCTGGAGCAGGATCAATGATTCACGAGAGTGGCGACGAGGGTTTTTAAGTATGCTCGACGGCGTAGATAAAGACATCAAGATCGACAAGTGAATTTTTATATAATTTAAAATCGTAAAAGAAAGAAAATAAGGTCGACGCCAGCGCCAAAGCCAAAGCAGGTCGCCGTCCAAACTCTCGGCTCGGCGGCGACGGCGGCGCCAAAGTCCCATCCAGTCACTTTCCCGGAAGCCAGCCTGCCGCAGCTTCATTTTCTTCGTGTGGGGGGTTCTTCCGGGGCAATGCCGCCTGGGGTTTGATAGTGGTGTGTAAATTTGAATCCAGTGCTTCTCACTTAATAATGTGGATGATGTTCTGTGATAGGTGGACCGGCAGTCGGGGTCTTGACCGAGCAAGGGTCTTAACTGGAACTTCGAGTAGTCGATGCCTATCATGTTGCCTCCTCTGCAAAGGACAGCTGTGCTAGTGTGTACTTTATCAACACTCCGTAAGGGAGGTGGACGTCACTCGGGAGAATGAAATCTCCCCACACTTCTGCCCACACAGCTGGAGTTCTCGTATGGTTCCGCGATATTATCGTGCCCACCACCACGAGACCAGGGCACGATCCAGACCCTGGAACGGATCCGGCAGCGATTTTCCGCTGCAGCTGTTCCAGCTCAGCGATTCGCTGAGCCTGGCTTCAAGAGGCAAAAACGGGCCACACCTTGTTTTCGGCCTACACCTACAATACACTAGAGCTTGTTGGATATGGTGTATCAAAGTGAATCAGATGAATCTTGAATCAATAAGACACGAGGCCTCGAATCGGCAAATCGATGCGAGCACCCAGGGAAGTCGCCGCCGTCGCCCAATGGGTTGCGATGACGTCAAGAAACTTCCAGCCTTATGAATTGATACTCTACAAATGCAAATGTTGCAAGTGGACACTATAGTTAAATATGCGGGGTATTAGGTAATTATGCGCCACCAGCATGAATTAATGCCAGGCACCGATTTAGGGGTGCTGTTCGCCGCTGCCTAATTTCACAGGCGCACTCACCACCATTCACATTGATGATCAGGTACGGGGACCACCTGTGCCGAGCAAACTGCGACTGATGAAAATTGGAGGGCGGCAGCCATCTGGTCCAAATCCTTGGCCACACCTGTGAATTGAGAGGCCTTTTGCACCGCCTCGTCCACAGCAATCTGGCGGCGGTGAATCAAACCATCATATTGTTGAGTTCGGTAATGACTACTTGTGTTAGCGTGGCCAAGCCCCATACTCGCTCTGCGCTTTTCCCTTTCCCGACTATATTGACGTTGATGTTCCTGATGTATAGATCTAGTGTATATCGCTCAGCCACCCCCGGAATGACTGACTACTCACGCCGAGCTCAAGCATGGATGGACACAACTCATAAAAGCAACTCCCCAGTCGAAATGGAAGTATTGAGGGGCTTAAACACACAGCCGCTCCCCGCTAGTTAGCCCACAGGATTGTGCTCGATGTTGAAAAAAACGACGGTACATCGTTGTTCAGCTTAGGATCGGACTGGAGTCCAATTACTGAGCGTCCTTTGCTTCGGCTTGTAGGCAGCCGTTTAGAGACAGGATGTGACATTCTACGCTCGGCCGGCGCGGGAACGAGGAGTTTACTTATATCGCACAATAGATCATGGTATTTAAAGGTCGCAGTCCTCTTCTTTTGTCTTCCTCGTCAGTATCACTGTCTCATCGGATCTCCCAGAACCTCAAAGAAGCATAATATCGTGCATAGGCGTCAAGAGTGCTTGCAGAACTGACAGCTCGAGATCTGGCCAAGGCCAACCAGGAGAATCCCTCGAAAGACAGTTGATACCACAGTAGTTGCTCACAATCCCGTTATAAGAGTCCACCATGGTAACCCGAACCATTTCACCCTCCTACACCTATTGAATGCTAACACAATTCAAGGTTCGCTTCTTTAGATCGAGGCGCTCTGCCTCGAAGGAGGATAACTTGGCTCATGAGAAGGATGTGGATATGCTCTCGGTCACATCGTCGCAGCTCACTCCAACCTCAACACTCCTCGACATTGACGACCCGGAGTCCGAGGTAGACCTGAACATCTACAATGTTCCTGAGCACTCAGGGCTTCTCGTCAAGGTCACGCCCCCGCGTACGCCAGCCGTCCCATCCTCGCGGGCCCCATGCGACATCGTCATCGTTGTTGACATATCCGGCTCCATGAGCTCCGCTGCCCCCGTCCCGGGCGGTGAGTCCGAGCCCAACTACGGATTCTCGGTGCTGGATCTCACGAAGCATGCTGCCCTCACCATCCTAGAGACTCTCAACGAGGATGATAGAATGGGGATTGTGACGTTCACTACGGAGGCCCAGGTGCTGAAAAACCTGGAGCCCATGAACGAGAACGCCAAGAAGGGACATAGAGAGGCGATTCTTAACATGCGACCTGAGGCAGCGACGAACCTGTGGGACGGGTTAACCGAAGGACTCAATCTGTTCGACAAGAGCACGGGGTCCAGCAGAGTCCCTGCTGTCATGGTAAGTGTATTTGGTCTCGTCAGTGGACCACAACCATCTGACCAGTCTCGTCGTTAGATCTTGACAGACGGCTTGCCGAACCATAGGTAAGAATTAGCTCCCTATGAATGCAAGATCCATCATTCTATGGGTACTGACCAGCGTCCCACAAATAGGTGCCCTGATAAGGGTTATGTCCCCAAATTGCTTGAGCGTGACTCGATCAAGCCTATCATCCACACCTTTGGCTTTGGTCACCACCTGCGCTCCGGGCTCCTCAAGTCTATCTCTGACATCGGAGGTGGTAATTTCGCCTTTATCCCCGATAGCAGCATGCTTGTGAGTTCCTGCTCTCTCTCTCTCTCTCTCCCCGCGGCTCGCTCATGAGGAGAGTCCCGTCCGCCTGGTCGTGGGAACTTCGGCTAACAAAGGTAACAGGGCACCGTCTTCGTTCATGCTGTCGCCAACTTGCAGTCGACCTATGCCAACCGCACCACCCTGACACTCAAGTACCCCAAGGGTGTCCGCATCGAGGAGACTACCGGCCTCTCTGCGGCTGCTTCAGAACCCGTTGTTCGCAGGGAGGACGGCAAGGAGCACACTGAGCTCACGATCCAGCTTGGAAATTTGCAATACGGGCAGTCGAAGGACCTCTTCCTCAAGGTGACGAACTCACACTTTAGGGATAAGAACTCCAGCCCGATCCGAGCTGTCCTGAGCTTCTCACGCCTAAGCAATGACGTGTTCACCCTCATCAGAGAGGGCGACCTCGAGAAGACCACCGACAACACCCTGCCCGTGGAAGAGCTAGCGTACCACATGTCCCGCTCCCAGATCTGCGCGTACATCGCGTCACTGTTCCGGCTGAAGAAGGACAAGGAGATCGTGAGGGCCGCCAAGGGCACGGACGCAGGAGCCATCGCAAAGGGACTGAAGGATCTCACCGAGAACCTCCCCGCGCGGTGCTTCGCCGACGAGCGCAACGCGTCGCTCATGCACGAGCTAGACGGGGAGAAGGACGGGCAGATCCCGCTGGCCGTATCCAAGGAGTACATTGACAGCTGGGGCGCGCACTACCTGCTCAGCCTGCACGGCGCGCACGCGCGGCAGGTGTGCAACTCGTTCAAGGACCCGGGCCCGCTGCAGTACGCCACGGACAGCCCGCTGTTCGCGAGCTGCCGCGACGCCCTGGACAAGGTGTTTGACAACCTGGAGCCGCCGCCGTCCTCGCTGTACACGACGTACACGGGCCACAAGGACATGAGCCTGTACAGGAACGTGCTCGGGCCGTGTTTCGCGGGGGAGACGGTCGTGGTGGTGGCGGGCGGGGGGACGGTGAGGTTAGCGGAGCTGCGGCCGGGGATGATGGTCCGGTCGCCGCGGGGGCTGAGGAAGGTCGAGGGAATCATCAGGACACCCGTCTACCGCCAGAAGCTGTGCAAGATCGGAGACGTGCTGGTTACGCCGTGGCACCCCGTGTCCGTGGACAATGCCGTCTCGTGGGACTTCCCTGCTCGCGTGAAGAGTCGCATGATGGTACGATACACCGGTTCGGTGTACTCAGTATTGCTAGAGAGGGATGGCGACTCTAGTGCCCACGGAATCGCCGTCGGGCGGAGCGGCCTATGGGGCGTCACTCTAGGTCACGGCGTGGTTCGCGGCGACGACGACGTTCGGGCGCATTCCTTCTTGGGCAACTACGACGTTGTCAAGAAGGCCCTCGAAGGTCTGAGACCTACGTCCGATGGGCTCGGTTCCAAGAGGTCCGGACTGGCAGTCATGAGCGGCGGCGTGCGCAAGGACGAGAAAGGACTGGTCTGCGGGTTCATTCCGTACAGGCGCCAATATGGACGCGCCGGGGCGAGGAGGGTGGCGGTGAGGAAGCACGCCGGGATCACTGTGTAGACCGCCCGAATGGGCGGAGAGCAGTGTCACACACTGATGCCGCTTTCTAGCTGCAATCAAGGTCCATATAATTAAGTCGCAGTTGGATATATCCAATGCTTTTCTTTTCCCGGGCTGACGGCATGTGTGACTCGGCATGGTCTAGCAATGTACGTCCCGCTTCTCGCGCGTACGTATTGGTCGACAATAAGATGGCGGGATAATGTGAGAGCAATATAAGTTCCAAGTCGAGGCAACCGGGGAACTGGCTAGAGTAGAACGGTGCTTGGATGGGTATTTGTTTCGTGGATCTGGTTCTTAATGCATGGCTTATGCGCATAGGAGCGCCATAATATACCACCAGTTCGTTCAATAGTTTCGCATCATGGAACCAATGGACTGTCTTTTTTTCGCGGGGTATATGTTGACATGATAAGCTTTAACGGCCGGTAGCTGAGGCCCGTCACTCCGCGCACAGAAGGGCCATGCTGTAGAACTCACAAAAGCACTTGATGTAATGTCCAAGACCATCAAAATGAAGCTGAAGGAACGCAGCAAGTTCAGATGCATCCCCTTTTCCGGCGGTACTGGTACACTGCAACAGGATCAATGCGAGGGTGTTATGCGCACATAGACCCGAACCACTCCTCCGGGGTCGAGCGCGGTCCGCAGGGTCCGGTTCATGTTCCGATGGCTCGCGGGCTCCTGCCTTCAGGAGAGACCGTCGTCCTTTGATTGGCCCATGTATACACTGCTTCACTTGGGGTTGGGAATTCACACTACAGCAGACTGTAACCCTAAGGACCACTCCCGCTGACGTGGTAGACTACGGGGCGGGGGTTAAGGGCGGAGTAGCATATTTCCTTGGAAGGCGGCTTCATCAACGGATGTCGCGGGTCTCCTGTGCTTGTTCGGAGAAAACTACTAACTCCTGGATCTACAAAGTATACCTACGGAGCTAAGATAGGGCTGAGCATTGATGGCTTGTGGAAGACCCGACCGGGGTGTTGGCGGACCCCGAGTGGATGCCGGGACCGCACCCCGTATACGTCAGACCGAAGGCTAATGGGAACGTAGATTGGACGGCATGGAGCTAAACATGACGCCGGATGGAGCAAAAGTTCGAGTGTGTTGTGCTGTGCCGACTCGACGGACTTGCGCCTCAGTCTTGCAAGCAACTTGTTCTACTCTGATTTATATACGGGACGGGGGTGGTACGGAGGGTATTACGCACTGCTGGCTCGGCTTGACCGCCCAGGTTGGAAGATAACCAGGAGATGCGGTTAGATAAAGAGCGGCACACCAATTACGAATTGCTCTAAGCTGTTATTGTAAGGGTTAGTGAAAGTCGCTGCTCTTACGGCTTACATCAAATGGTGTGTTCGTGGCGTCAAGTTGCAAGGAACACCATTTTAGCGTTTAGTTAGTGCAACACCCATTGTCCGTAGACGGTCTGCACTGGTGCGGTCTTCTTTGTTATCAGTACGGTTTCTTCCCACTTTCTCCTTCTAACGTTGGTTGTGTTACAGAAAACATCAATATCCGTGGGGTTTTGTCTCGTGTTTGCGAGCAACTGTCAAACGGAGGCCGCACGGGGTTCGCTTCTGCGAAACAATCTGCCGGTAAGTTTGGGCCTTCCCGGAACACGGGAGAAGCAAGCACGAGAATGGTGGTGTAGTGTGTTCGCGTGCGTGCGTGCGTGCGTGCGCCGTCCCGTCCCTCGTCAAACCAATGTCTTAGACGTAAAGATGAGCGGAGCTATCGCAAATTTTGCGTCACTCGATATCAGAAACTTTCACTCGGAGAGCAGATCGATGCAAGGGAGGGCCATGTGGTCTGGGAAGTTTCGGGCCAGGATCGAGGCCCTCACACGTGTCTTTGTGGCGGGATCAACTTTTTCTTGCGACGGGGGAATAAAAAAAATAAAAAAAATAAAGGAAAGGAAACGAAAAGAAATCCAGAATAGAAGAGAAACGAGAACATTTGATTGGTTCAATGCAAGGCAAAGAGCGGGATCAGTCACATCCAACCCTTCATGTTGCGTGCGGAAGATCTCGCTAGCCGGGAGTCTGGCGGGAAGTCGGGGTCATCGAAGACCCCGACAGCTTGGTCCCACTCTGGATCCCTTCCCTTTCCCAGGGTCAAGGTTGCGTGCTTCGTGTCCGGTGGCTGCAGCTAACCCTGCTCCGTACTCCGTAGTGCTTTTAGTAGTGGGCACTCCCCTACCCTACTGCTAGTACAGTGGAGCAGGTACCGATACAATTTGATCCTGCACAGAATGCTGCAGCTTTGCAGGCCATTGTCAGCACCAAACAGGTCGCCAACCACTAGTGTCCCGACGAAGCCGGGCGAATGCCCCGAATACTCTCTCGCGGGGAAACATCAGAAATCCGATGCGAAAAGGCCGCAGTTGAGGAAGACTGTGCCGGTGGACTTCCTACGGCCTTTATACGGGGAGGGCTACGCCTGCACTCCTTCGTGTGAAGGTACACGAACACGAAGTGCACGGGGTATCAATGGTTGGTTTGCGTGTACGGAGTATGTCCACATCGAATTCAGTCGGCATCAAGCTCACTACGTACTACGGGAGGAGTAATTTAAGAAGCCCACACCGCAAGGCAGCTCTTGCTAGCACCGTATCACCAATAGATTCCACATCAAATGGCGGGGATCTGGTCTTAAGACATTGATTCCCCGCCGGCTTGCTTGGTGTCCCGCTATTGGAGATGCCGTATTGTTACCACTCCTTCTGCAGCTTACGGTGTACGAGTAGACCGAGTATCTTGAAGGGGATCCAGGAATAAATCATTGTTCCATCAGCTGCCAAACTGTTATTATCGTGCTCGTACGTGTCGTAGTGTACACGTAACTGGAAGGGAATCGATGGTCTCTACGGCCGGTAACGGGCTTTGGACGGAGGAGAGGACGGAGTACGCGTAGCTGTTGCGCGCATATCGATACCGCATCCAGTGCAGGCTCAATCAACCGGATAGCCAGCGTCGTGCTGGCTTCTTGTTCCCCTCGATGCCGAGATAGGAAATTTCCCAGGCAACTGGTTGCTAGCACGAGCGATCTGGTCAAAAATAAATTAACAGGCACCCGACGTCTGCCTCCCGGCGCAATGGGTCCTCTCTCGACCATCGGAGCACACGCCGCCCCCCCGTACCAAACATTAGGGAACAAAAAAGTGAAGGTTCATGTTGAGTAGTGCAGTTAGAATACTTTCCGTATCTGCATCCCGTGCGTAGTTGTACTGAGCTGGGCCACAGTGCATTAGGAGGGACGACATCAACATGAACCTCGGGAGTCATCACCTATGAAGCACAGCGACCTCCATGCCGGAAGTGAGTATGGAATGGGTGTTCGATACCCTTCATGTTGGAGAGCACGCCAGAGACGTAGCGGTACTCGGGCACACTCACCACTCCACGTCGTACTCGTTCTCGCTCATCAAGGCTGGGCTGACCACATGTACCTTTATGTTCACGGATTTCGCAGCGGTATTCCGCCCGTCTTTCGTCCGCACCGCACCGCACGCTATCAATCGATCAATCAGCACAAGAAAACGCGTGTATCGCTACATACCTCTAATTTTACTTCCCCCCACACACCCCTAGGTCATTGGCTTGGCATCAAATCCGAGAGTTGAGCCCCTTTGAGGCCAATGCGACACCCCCCACCACATAAGATGAAGTCATGGCTGATGTCGCCAACGCGCCAGCCCGCACTCTTAGTAGGAGCTGAGCAATCGTTGATTTGCTTGATTTCTAAGGATGCTTCCATCAATCTAGGAAGAAATGGTGGAGGTTTGATTGAATCATTGTCCGACAGTTGGTAATGATGCCTGGGGGTGGCGGTCGTGTGAGACAAGATTAAAGGGAGAGAACTGTCCAGGCCTAGATAGAACGTGGAAAGAACCTTTCGCCGGAGTTTGCGATCCGAGGTAGGAAAGAGGAACGGGGTGGCGTGGGGCCGAATCCGAAAGGGGGTAGCGTGGGAAGGTGGGAGGGGGGCGGCTCTAGCATAGAAGTTTGAGGAAATCCTGAAGACCTGGACCAAAAGTCCGATCCGGGGAACGGAACATTGACTGGCCCGTCACGGTCCACGTCTGTGTTTCCTCCCGAGGGCCGTCGCTATATCATATTTCTGGGCTCTCCCCCCTCGCCTCTTTCTCTACTCGTACTTCTTTCGCTGTTCGAGAAATCCTCATTCTAGGAACTTCTTCTTCCCTCACGGCTTTTGGATCTCCACGTCGTCGAGGCCAATTAGTCTGGTTCTTCCAGCCCTTCATCCCTCTCTTTTTATTCCCCTTTTCCTTGTCTAATACTGCCTCTGGGCAATTTTTCTTCTTCTACCCCCCTCCCCTTTTCTTCCAAGCTAGATCTCACGGTCGCCCCTTTATAGACCCCCAATCGAAACCATTTACAATTCAGGATCGATCTTGAGAGACGCGCATTTCCACCGAGAGACACGGCATATCGAGCCGTTGGTGTCAAACCGCCACCATGTCGATCATCGGTTCCGCCGTTCCGGTGAGCGCGGAGCTCGAATCCACGAGTCCCGAGAACCCTAGAACCCGTACAACCTCCGTCACGGAAGTTGGCCGCGACGATAATTCGCGTGATCAGTCCCCGACTCCTGCGAGCAAACACATCTCGGACGATTTCGAAGACGATGGAGGTGAAATGGAGAGGAGACACTCCATTGTGCAAGCTTTGGCTCGCCAGTATACCCGCCAGTCCGCTGCTGGACCTACCGGGGACCCCTTCAACGCCGACGAGGACTCCCCACTCAACCCGGCCTCGGATAACTTCAAGGCTAGCGCGTGGGCCAAGGCTATCGTCGAGACTGTTCACCAGTCTGGGCACAATTTCCGTACCGCTGGCGTCTGTTTCAAGAACTTGAATGTGTACGGATACGGCGAGGCTACGGATTACCAAAAGGACGTTTTCAATGTTATTCTGAGTCTTAAAAAGTATGCTGGCGCTCTTACCGGGAACACAAAGAAGCGAATCGACATCCTGCGCTCCTTTGATGGCGTAGTCAAGAAGGGTGAGATGCTTGTCGTCCTTGGCCCCCCCGGCTCTGGCTGCTCGACCTTCCTCAAAACCATTTCCGGCGAGACGAATGGCCTCTACATCGACAACTCCTCCTACTTCAACTACCAGGGAGTGTCGGCCAAGGAGATGCACACTTACCACCGGGGTGAGGCCATCTACACTGCCGAAATCGACGCCCCTTTCCCCCAGCTCTCCGTCGGCGACACCTTGACTTTCGCCGCTCACGCCCGGCAGCCCCGCCAACTTCCACCCGGCGTGTCCAAGGACACCTTCGCAACTCACTACCGTGATGTCGTCATGGCCATGTTTGGCATCTCCCACACCGTCAACACTCGCGTCGGCAACGAGTATATCCGTGGTGTCAGTGGCGGAGAGAGGAAGCGTGTCACCATTGCCGAGGCCTCCCTCTCGGGTGCACCTCTCCAGTGCTGGGATAACAGTACCCGTGGCCTTGACAGTGCAAACGCCATCGAGTTCTGCAAGACTCTGCGCATGCAGACGGAGCTCTTCAACACCACAGCCTGTGTTTCCATCTACCAGGCTCCCCAGTCCGCCTATGATCTCTTTGACAAGGTCCTTGTCCTCTATGAGGGCAGGCAGATCTTCTTCGGCAGGGCTGGCGATGCCAAGCAGTACTTTATCAACCTCGGTTTTGACTGCCCCGCCCGTCAGACCACCCCTGATTTCCTTACCAGTATGACCAGCCCCAAGGAGCGCGTTGTCCGCAAGGGCTTTGAGAATAAGGTCCCGCGCACGCCTGACGACTTCGCCGCCGCTTGGAAGAGCAGCAACGACTACAAGATTCTGCAGGCCGAGATTGAGATGTACAATGACGCCCATCCTCTGAATGGTCCTGATGCCGAAGCTTTCCGTGCCAACAAGCAGGCCCAACAAGCAAAGGGCCAGAGGGTGAAGTCTCCCTTCACTCTGTCCTACCTGCAACAGGTCAAACTTTGCCTCTGGCGAGGCTTCAGGCGACTAATTGGCGACCCTAGTCTAAGTATCGGTGTAAGTCTAAGGCTCTATGCGTCTACCATGTATTCCCCTTGCTCACTGTAATGTTTCGACAGGCCCTCATTGGAAACACCATCATGGCTTTAATTATCGGTTCGGTCTTCTTCAACTTGGATATGACAACGGAAAGCTTCTTCAAGAGAGGCGCACTTCTCTTTTTCGCTTGTCTGATGAACGCTTTCTCCAGTGCCCTCGAGGTTTGTTTAAACCAGTCCCTCTTGCTTCCCCCTTCTCTAACTAATGCTGACTGCGGAGTGCAGATTCTTACCCTCTATGCTCAACGACCCATTGTCGAAAAACACGCACGCTATGCTCTCTATCACCCGTCTGCCGAGGCCGTTGCGTCTATGCTGGTCGATATGCCGTATAAGATTGCCAACTCCATCGTATTCAACATCGTTCTCTACTTTATGACGGGTCTCCGACGCGAACCCGGTGCCTTCTTCTTCTTCCTTTTGACGACGTTCCTCACGGTTTTGGCCATGTCGATGATCTTCCGTACTATCGCCTCCGCCTCTCGCACGCTCTCACAGGCCATGGTACCGGCAGCCATCATCATCCTCGCCCTGATCATCTTCACTGGTTTCGTCATTCCCATTCGTTACATGCTTGGCTGGTGCCGATGGATCAACTACATCGATCCCCTCGCCTACGCATTCGAGAACCTGATGGTCAACGAGTTCCACAATCTCGAGTATTCATGCGTTTCATTCGTCCCTCCTATGGCATCCATCTACGCGGATGTCGGCCAAGAAAACCGAGTATGCAGCGCCATTGGTTCCATTCCTGGGAACCCCAATGTTCTGGGGGATGACTACCTGCTCTCGGGCTTCGAATACCGCTGGGTACATAGGTGGCGAAATATCGGCATCCTTTGCGGTTTCATTGTGTTCTTCCTCAGCACTTACATGCTGGCGGCGGAGCTCGTGTCCGAGAAGAAGTCCAAGGGCGAGGTGCTCGTCTTCCGTCGTGGCCACAAGCCCGCTGCTCTCAAGGAGAAGAACTCTGACGATCCTGAGGCGTCCATGGCTCGCGTTGGACCCATCACTACCAGGGAAGCCGAATCGTCAAGCAACAAAGAAGCCGGCCAACTCCAGGAAACCACGTCTACCTTCCACTGGAGGAATGTCTGCTACGATATCAAGATCAAGAACGAGCCTCGACGTATCCTGGACAACGTGGACGGATGGGTGAAGCCTGGGACTTTAACCGCGCTGATGGGTGTCTCTGGTGCGGGTAAGACGACGTTGCTGGACTGCCTGGCCGACCGTATCTCCATGGGTGTCATCACTGGGTCTATGCTTGTTGACGGACATCACCGCGACATGTCATTCCAGCGTAAGACTGGCTATGTGCAGCAACAAGATCTCCACCTTCAGACCACCACCGTCCGCGAGGCCCTTAACTTCAGTGCTCTCCTTCGCCAGCCGGCTCATGTACCTCGAGAAGAGAAGCTCGCCTACGTTGACGAAGTCATCAAGCTGCTGGAGATGGAGGAGTATGCCGATGCCGTCGTCGGCGTGCCTGGCGAAGGCCTCAACGTCGAACAGCGCAAGCGCCTCACCATCGGTGTCGAACTCGCGGCCAAGCCTCCCCTGCTGCTTTTCGTCGACGAACCGACATCTGGATTGGACTCTCAGACTTCTTGGGCTATCCTTGATCTCCTGGAGAAGTTGACCAAGAGTGGTCAGGCTATTCTGTGCACAATTCACCAACCTTCGGCTATGCTGTTCCAGCGCTTCGACAGACTTCTCTTCCTCCAAAAGGGCGGACAGACGGTTTACTTCGGCGATATTGGCGAGCAATCCAAGACAATGACTTCATACTTTGAGCGCAATAGCGGTGCCACCTGCCCTCCTGACGCTAACCCCGCCGAATGGATGCTTGAGGTTATTGGCGCGGCCCCCGGTTCCGAGACCGAAATTGACTGGTTCAACGTGTGGCGCGAGAGCCCCGAGTACGACGCTGTTCAGGCCGAGCTCCAGAGACTTGAGGACGAGAAGGGTATCCAGCGCACAAAGACTACCGATGCCGCCAGCTACCGCGAGTTTGCTGCCAGCTTTACCGACCAGCTCCGCGCCGTCCTTCTCCGTGTCTTCCAGCAATACTGGCGCACACCCAGCTACATCTACTCGAAGGCGGCTCTTTGTATCCTCGTGGTATGTTTTCCTGATTACGTCTGGAATATCGTTGAGATTGCAGCTTTTGAAACTAACTATGTATGATAGGCACTCTTCATTGGTCTCGTCTTCTTGAACGCTCCGAACTCGATACAGGGTCTCCAGAACCAGATGTTCGCTATTTTCAACATCCTTACTGTCTTTGGCCAGCTTGTGCAGCAAACCATGCCTCACTTTGTCATTCAGCGGGACCTTTATGAGGTCCGCGAACGGCCCTCCAAGGCATACTCGTGGAAGGTCTTCATGCTTTCGCAGATCGCTGTCGAAATTCCGTGGGCAGTTCTCATGGGTCTGTTTATGTTCATCTGTTGGTACTACCCTGTCGGTCTTTACCGCAACGCTGAGGCCGCCGATCAGGTGCATGAGCGAGGCGCTCTCATGTTCTTGTACCTGGTCCTTTTCCTGCTCTTCACGTCGACCTTCACGGACTTTATCATTGCCGGATTCGAAACTGCCGAGGCTGGTGGCAACATTGCCAACCTGCTGTTCAGCTTGTGTCTCATCTTCTGCGGTGTCCTCGCCGGACCCGACTCGATGCCTCGATTCTGGATCTTCATGTACTACATTTCGCCGTTTACATACATTGTCTCAGGCATGTTGTCAACTGCGGTGGCAAACACGGACGTTATCTGCGGCTCCAACGAATACCTCAAGTTCGCGCCCGCCGGAAACCAGACATGCCTTGAGTATCTCGGTCCTTTCATGAAGCAGGCGGGCGGCTACCTTATCGACGAGGGCAGCACTACTATGTGCGAGTACTGCCCCATGTCGGACACGAACGCTTTCCTTACCCAGATCAAGAGCGATTATGGCGAGAGGTGGCGGAACTTTGGTATTGTATGGGTGTACATTATCTTCAACGTCTTCGCTGCGTTGTTTATGTACTGGCTCGTCCGGGTGCCGAAGAAGAACGGCGTCTTCGGTTTCCTCAAGAAGAAGAAGGATTAGATGAGGAAAGCAGGAGACGAAAGAAAGAAAAAAAAAGAAAAAAAAAAGCGAAAAACTGAAAGGGATGCGGGGTCGAGGCTAGACGACCCCCTTGGTGCGTGGAAGAAGAGGCTTTCGTAGGAAGGACGGGAGTTATAATTTGTTGGTGGTGGTTGTCTTTTGTTGTTTTGATGCTTACACGCATTCACCTTGCATCTGCATCTGGCCTTGCGAAGCCCTTGCACTCTGTCAGTGCCCAATCTCCTTTTGTCAACTGTCTATGTCATTTTTTTGCGTCGCTGTGTTTCTGGGGATCCATAGATTTGCATCTCGACAGACGAGATCATACAGGGTGGTATCTGTACACTACACTTTTTGGTTATGTCTACCATACAGGATTCCCTTGGTTAGTTAATATAATGATGTACAAACTTGATCTCTTCGAGTGTCTGTGGCAAGGATGTGAACAACATACGCCTACGATGAGTATATAGGTGGGTGGGTGAGGGTTAAGTCGTGTAGTGGTCTCGGAGTTGGGACGAGATAGAGCCCGAATGAGCTGAAGCCTGTCGTCGAGGCCTTTGCCCGCTCAAGGCCGGGCACATATACGTTTCGCTGCATAGCGAGCAGCAAGGCTGATGTCACGATGTTGGAACGAATTATAAGCCAAGCATTTGTAGATTGAGAGAGAATTGATTATAACTCTAAAAGGTACCATACATAAGAGAGGTAGCGAAGATCTCGCCGTGTGAAAACAAAAGAAACAGGTATCATAGCTATCAGAAGACCCCAGGAGAGAGAAAGAAGACACAAACTCCTGAAAACAGCCAGGGAATCATTAGGCAAAACAACAGACGGAACTCATCGATCGTAACCAAGTAGAAAGGACGTAACAATGCCGCCAATCCTCCCGTTCGCTTTCGTACAAACCAAGCCGCGACCCGTTTTACTTGGGCCCGTTGACAGCGTGGTTGCCCTGGGCCTTGGACACCTCGTTAGTGGTGGCGGCGAGCTTGCCGAACTGCCACTCGGGCAGGGTGATGCCGGTCTGCTCGTTGATGGTGGTCATGAGCGGAGGCAGCATCTGGTAGACGTTCCTCATGGTGTCGATGCCGCTGTTCCCGCCGGCGCCGCCGGCATCCTGGCTCCCCGTGTTCCACACGCTGATCTTGGGCTGCATGCCGCGGACGGCGTCGGCGTTGGCCTTGGCCAGGGCGACGTACGTGCCCTTCTCGATCATCATGTACTGCAGCAGACCCTGGGGCCCGCCAAAGGCCTGGGCGAGCTTGCCGTAGGCCTCCGCCATGGCGCACACACCCTCGGCCTCCTTGAGCTTGGCGACGAGCTGGGCCTCCGCGGCCTGGATGGTGGCGTAGTTGCGGGCCTCGGCCTCGATCCTCGTGGCGTAGGCGGTGGCGTCGGTGTGTTTCGTCGTGCGGTTGAACTCGGCGCGGGCCTGGGCGTCGGCCTCGGTAGTGGTGGCGTAGGCCTT
>JAXQGT010000033.1:0-23495 GCA_037040375.1 Basipetospora sp. M8501
AGTAGTCCTTTCGGTTTCACTTCCCTTCCAGTACTAGCCTGCTTACTCCCTTTAGGCACGTAGCGAGGTCTGTCTTCATCAGCGGCGTTGCACTGAGCGGTCGGAACTTTGGCGCGTGATCAGGGCGAGCCTCGCATTGGATGTCCTGCATAGCTTGGAAAAAGTGGGCTTTTCGTCCTTAGTTAATGACCATGGTGTCAGTCTCACGGATAGATCAGAATAGGGCTAGGGTAGGGAATTACAACCTCCCTGCTATTTGAGCGTTGTGAAGTGGGGTGGCAAGCTCTTTCATGAAATATCGCCGATACCTTTGTCACAGAGGTATCAAGGGGTGCCACCATTTCGTAACGGCATCGTTGTGGCCGAGCTTCGTCAGCCAAGCTTCACATCTGCTAAGCTGTTACAGAAGGAACTCATCAGCTTTAGAGTACTATTACAATAAAAGCCGACCAAACCCGAACATCAGGAGACCTACCTGCTCCGAGCCTCTCTGCTTTAGATTCGGCATTCGGTGAAGCTGTCACTTTGCTTCAGCGAGACATCTACCGTGCAGACTCCCAAAGGTCATAGGACTCGACTAGGTTCTTACAACTATAATACCAAGTGGACGCTAGGAGGATCCTTGCTACCGATCATCCCTTCTCTTAAGGTACTCTACCTAAGGACGTAGAGGGAACTCAATATAGAGTGTAATACACCGATTAATAGCTTTTTCAATATGGAGTATATAAATCTGTCGAAAGGATGTTCGACCGCTAACATCGCCCTATTTGTAGGGAAAGGCTGGCCGCGTTTCGTACTATTTAGTAGTAGTTCGTCTTCAATAAGAGTGGGTGAAATAAGGCTGAACCGGCGGGAAGGACATGGGATACGTGTCTTTCCAAAGACCGTTCTCGGCGACGTTTGCGTTCTCGACTTGTGGTATTCAGTTTATAGCCCCTCTGCTTTTTAGCGGAGATCGTAGATAGTTTCCGCCCTAGGTGGTTGGGAACAATCTCGAACCTAAGGTGAACTAATACTTATAGTATGCCGTCGTTAAAAAGCACATGATGTCAGACCCTCGGTACTCTAGAGTATATACCCTGTGAATATACTTCAAGGCACGCCTATGTTCTATAGACAGGTTAGACGTCGAACAGTCTCGAGCATCAGAGAGTGCCAATTTCGAGTGTGATCAACCTTCCGCTAGTAGGTCGAGCCTTTAAATCGAGAACGCATGTCGGTAGAACAGCGATGAAGATGTCCCTTATCCTTTCCTAAATGAGAAATGGCGAAGCAGACCTCTTTCTGTGCTCAGTAACCTGGAAGACTCACAAGCGGTGTAGAGCCCTTTAGGTGTGCTGTATTGCGCTGGGGATTAGATTTGGTGCATGTAGACGCCGGGTTCCCGCCGGCTAGGGCCTCCAGTCCGATGTAGCTGAAGCAGTTAGGTATGCTCCATATCAGTGTAGGAGTAATCTTACAATGATCCGAGCCCGATAGATCTGTTTGCTGAAGTACAGGCGAAAATTGCAGCAATTCAGCAATTTAGGACCCATACTGCAGTAGCCACTCGGGGAAAGGTCTTCGCATTCCGCAGTGGGTAAAGCTGTCTGGTTGTCCAAGTATGCGAGTCCGTGAAGTAATTCAGCATATTCCGCGCAAGAGTCACATTTCTCGCCGGGTTTGTTGCGATCGGCCTCGTAATGTTACAAGCCAACCATGGCCGTCATTTGCCATCTTGAACAGTCCCCTGGCCTGATGCGAGCAATCGCAGGATACTCGAGCAAGGGATTAGCAAGTTGGAGTCTTGACCTACGAATTCCCAAGTGCTCCAATTTCCCTGCGTGTCAAACTTTGGGTACCAAGACGCCTCAACCTCAGACACGACTCGTAGATTTTCAAAGGCACTCCTCAGTGACATCTCGGAGCCGTTGTAACTGTAGACAACCAGGTATCCAGACTTATCTTCCTTCACAGGGATGTGACCGACTGACTCGAACGAGACTTCTTCAAGTGAGAACCACTCAGGCAGGAACCTCCTGTAAAAAAAAGTCAGCTATTGTTTATTCTCCATGGTCCACTTCCTATACTCCGTGCCGAATTCTTCGTAAGGAAAGAAAACGGGCGTATCCTTGCCATATGTCCTCGGCCTAGTGAGGATCTGTAAGAACTTTACCTCGTCCGCCAAGAATAAGGTAATGGCCTGCAACTCCTTGACATAATCCCATCGCGCCTGACGAAGATGTTGCGGAAAGAATCAGCGTAACCCTGGATGGCAATAGGTTCGGGCCTACGGAACAGAGCAGCATCCACCATTCGAATGTCCGGCTGCTCACCCGCATCGGCTCGAGAAAGAGGAGGGAACTGCTCGTCGAAACGGTTACTATCCCATGAGGTCTAGACTCCGAAGCCATAGCCAGAGTCAAGACGAACGTCGAGACTCTGGCTCAGAAGCTCAAACCCATCAATATCGACCACGAGCGGGCCGGCCTACTACCCCTCTACAGAATAATCAAGCGAAAAGAGCAGCAGCAACATGGAACCAACAAGATGAGCAGCATCAGTAAGAGACTGGCCTCGATTGACATGGTCTACCACATCTCCACAGGTCAAAACATCCCTCCTACAAGACTCAGCACAGAGCACTGCTGTTAAAAATAACGCCCGAAGCCCCCATCATAGCAGCTCGACTCGAGGTCGCGAAACAAATTATCCACGCGGCCGTGTACCTCCACACCTGCCGTTCGTGCACATGATTATCCGGCCGGAAAACATCCTCGTCTTCCCCGCGTCATCAGACACATCATCGCCCTGGGCAGGACGTACCTGCTGGGCTTCGACCAGGTGCGCAACGTCGACCAGCACACGATGCTTCGGGGCGGCAAGTGGTGGGAGGAGAACCTCTACCAGCATCCACAGCGCCAGGGCGCGCTGATAAACCACAGGTATGTGAAGCAGCACGATGTATACAGCCTAGGCGTGTGTCTGCTGGAGATCGGGTTGTGGAGGAGTCTGGTGTGGTATCCGCGTGGGGGGCAGCAGCATCCTTGACGAGACTGCCGCGTGTCAGAACCCGACGGTGGATAATTCCCGCGCGGGCTCGGGGTCTAATCCAGGGATTGGCGTGGTGTTGAAGGAGTACCTACAGGACGTCGCGAGGAGCCGGCTCCCTTCAAGGCTGGGTAATGTGTACGCAGATATCGTTCTGGGGTGTCTGATATGTTGTAATCCTGGTAATACGGTGTCTAGTGGTGGGAGTGACTCGGGAGATGCGAACGAGGTGGTGATCGGGATGCGGTTCATCGAGCGCGTCATTAGAAGGATCTCAGATATTATCGTGTAACCGATGCAGTCACAAAAGAGGCAGGCGCGCCCTAGGTACAAGAAGGTGAGCAAACAACAAGAAAAAAGCTATCAAAGAAAGTGAACGGCAAGGATTCGAACCAAGAACCAGGCGGTCAGACAGCCTACACACACAGCAGAGAGGATAGGGGCCATGCGAGGTAAACATACCAGAGTCTCGGCATCGTCTCATCATCACAAAAACAGAGGCATCTCTCCTGGTTATAGTTGAGCAAAACCTTTTCTTAGTCCTGAGGCAAAAGGAAAGGGGCAGTTTGACGTCGTACCGAGGACGGGACAGTTTTCCAGGTATACCTGTGTCGACATGTCCAGGACGGATCCTTTGAACATCCATTGTTGTTTTAACAACTTATAGTGGCTACAGCCGGCTGCCTCCCAGAGGCTGCCGGTCTGGCCTGGATGTTCTGGCAGACCAGCCCCCGGTAAACCACTAGACCAGATGTCCGCGTAGTTACCGAGACCCTCGCGGGTGGCAGAAACGCTGCCAGAAGCGACTGATAAAAGACAGCAGGTATAGGAGTGGGTCGGTAGTAGAAGGCAAGCAAACAAGTGGAAGAGTGAGTGGTTTGCCAAAAGATAAGAAAACCTGACTAGAAGCCAAAATGGCAGTTTAACGTCATGCCAAGGACGGAACAGTATATTTTACGCCCTTGCTCAGAGGGCCTGTTAGAAAAGAGACCTCATGTTAGAGGCCGCCAACTGATACCATGTAGTTGTAAGGGTGCCCCGAAGGACTATCAAATAGCGATTGAAGCCTCGTAACCACTTGACTATCAGTGCCCCGAAGGGCGGTAGTGGACCACGAGGTCCGCCTATATAAAGGAATGATTTAAGCGGCAAAAAGAGTAGAGAGGATTGGCAAGGTAGATGTCAAAATAGATAAGATGCAAGTGTCAAAAAGGCAGTTTAACGTCTACTACGGTACCAAGGACGGAGCACGGTTTTGTAGAGCCCTCGCTCACAGGGCGAATCGATGACCCTCGTCACAGGGCTAATTGACTGGCCCTCTGACCATTTGACCATGAGGGTGCCCCGAAGGGCAGTTGTTCGTACCCAAATCCGCCTATATAAAGGAAGGAAGGGCTTGGTGGGTATCAAAAAAAGAATTCAAGTGACGCGGACTCGCAAGTCAAAAAGGTAGTTTAACGTCTTGCCAAGGACGGAGCTCAGGACTTTTTGCCCAGCGCCCATAGTCAATCGATTTTGAATTGATATTTGACCGTATTTATACGATCTTGTTGTGCAATTGATTGTTGAAGCCCCTTGACCATTTGACCATTGGGGGTGCCCTTCTGGGCGGTAGTTGCTTCCCAGATTTACGTATATAGAGGAAGGAACGGTCCGCGGATTCTGTGGTTATATAATCAGCCTCCCCGTTGACTTTGTCATCGGCTTCAGGCACCCGTGGTCTGATTTGATGCTGCTTGTACAATCCTGCGTCAGAGTGAGCCAAGTGTAGAGGAGTTACGCTAATGGTTGCAGGAGGACGGAAGGCGGTGGGTATCGAGAGGGCAGTAGGACTATTAAGTGTTCCAAGGCAGATGCTGGCAATGAGCGGCAGTGACCTCGTCTAAGATTAATAGCATTACCGACTATCCATGGTCGTGCTGAAATACAATACACGCTGTGAGCTATTAGTCTTCCTACAAGTCTATGACCCCTGCTTCGGGAACACAATCTCCGCCCTCGTGCTCAGCGGCTTCGACCACGCATCCACCCCGACCCCAGGAACATACAACAAGATGCCCAGCTCCTGACTCGTAAACCAGCTAGCTCTGTCCATATTCCCCGACCCCAGCACCACGTACTCGTCGTCCACCCTCACCATCTTGACATGCGACACCACAGGCTCTTGCTCCTCCACCTCGCCCTCCCCCCGATCCCCCTGCGCGCCACGCATAGGCCGCGCCTCGGCGTCCTGCTTGTAGTACCTGATGGTCAAACATCCCGGGCGGGGCAGCCCAATCTCCTCAGAGTCCGCCCGCGCCGTGCGGGCCGCGCAGAGTTTCTTATACTTTTTAATCAGCGAGCGGAGCGTGAGGCCCGTGGTGGTGAGGGACGTGACGAGTTGCTCGATGACCATCATGTTCCTGCTCGTGAGGACGGAGACGTCGACGCCGCGCTCGAGCGCGGAGAGAATATGCTCAACGACGGCGGTGCATGTCAGGTTCGGCGTGATGATATCGATCCTGCGCGTGGCGTTGGAGAAGAGGACTTCGAGGGCGGCGTTGAGCGGGGTCACGGGAGGTGGAGCGCGCTTGAAGAAGGGGAGGGAGAGGCGGGGGTTGCGGTGGTGCGAGGACGGGAGGAGCACTGTCGGATAGGAGGGCTGGGGCGGTGGTAGTGGCGAGGGCGGCCCACCGGGGGAGACGGGCGAGGGTTTGGGGAAGAGGTACAGGGTTCTGCTGGGGTTGCCGCGGAAGTGGGTAGATGTCGGCAGGGACTGGTATCCGCTCTCGTCGAACCGCCAGTCGCTCCATCCTTCTTCCTCCTGCTCCCCGGGAGACGATGGTACGCCGACGCGGCCCGTTGTGGAGGAATCATCGCCCCCTTCCTCCCACACTCGGCGGTAGAACTCGAGAAGAACAGACACGGCTGGCCCGCTGAACTCGATGCACGTCTCGAACCATGTCTCCCAGCTCACGTTGCAGCTCGGCATGACGGCGCGCCGCCTGTCGACAATGAGAAACTTGGGGTGCATGACGCTGAGTGGCAGGAAGAAGAGCGACTTGACCGACATGTCGATGCGGGCCTCCCGCAGGAGGGCGTCTGGCGGCAGACCCAGGGACGACCAGGCGGACGGCGGGTAGGTGTGGCCGCTGCGGGACGGGGTGTGGAAGAGCTTCTGGAGGAGCGAGCGGGAGGAGAAGCAGATCCGCACGCGCAGGGTCGGCAGGTCTTCACCCGCGTCGTTGTCGTCAGCGTCCGGGTCGCCGTCATGGTCGCGGTAGGCAGAGGGGTTGATGCGTCGTCTGCGGCTGTCCGCCAGTGTTTCGAGGGTCTCGCGGAGGGAGGTGAGCGTGTCGGACTTGGCCCAGAAGCACGTCACGAGTATGACTTCGTGTCGCGCGGCGGAGATGGCGGGGAGGAGGGCATCCCGGAAGAGGGACAGGCCAGAGCCGGTGCGGATGGAATGTGGGGTAGATGTGGTGACGAGCCGCGCCGGGTCCGGCAGATGGTGGTTCGGGAAGTCGGAGGCTTGCTCCGCGGCGTGGGCGGTGAGCTTGTCGGTCCAGCGGTGGAGGAAAGGTGGGGGCAAAGCGGATGGTGGTTGGGACGCCATTGGACAGACGGGGATCATGCTTGGGAGGGGGTGGGAGGAAGAGTTTGAGTGAGAGCCGGGGCGGTCCGAGTACGAAATGTCAAGTACCTCGACACCAGTGCCCTAGAGGACCAATCAGCGATTGATTCGCCGCTGATTAATAGGCAATTCTGTTACTAATCAAATCTATGCTAGTAACGGGGCCTCCGCCCCGGCTCCTTCATCGTGACTTTCCACTCTACACTGCACCTTCTAGTGTGACTCTTCCGTCTTCTAGAATTTCACCATAGTGAGGACTTGTGACTGGTAATAAAACTGTCCCCGGGCTTTCCTCGTGCTACGTTCTCATGGTGGTCATTGGAGAGCAGTGCCTTACGGGTACCGCGACGGCCACGCAAAGGGCGTCAAGAAAACCCAGCCAGTATGTCGTTGTGGCTCTCTGGGGATAACTAAGGTAGAACACGAGTTACTATAAACAGCGTTGAAAATTAAATAGTGGGCAGTTCACGTTCCCAGTGATCTTCGCTAGATTCAGCCTCCAAGGCCGGTCCCCTGTTACGGGCATCATTATACGGATGTGTATTTATAAGCTACGCTCTACGAGTGCTCTATAGATTGAAGCTGGGCTCTGCGGATCGAAGTAGGGCTCTACGTGTGAACTGGGCTCTGTATTGAGCCTGCGCTCCCCGGATTGAAGTTATATCATTGATCAGTAGTGGTGTAGGCTCATCGCGTTCTAGCTGGTTGCTATTACGACACCTCTCCTCTCCTTACTCCGTGTTCTCCGCTTCGTTATCGACTAAGTAGTCACCCTCGTACTCTCTTCAAACAGTAAGGTAATGGGGGAACTTAGCATTGGTTCTCTCGATCCTGTCTTACTTCAGCCGCCTTCCCCAGTGTCTTCAACATTTCGTCTCGATGGTGACGGCCCACATCCCCTTCTTTCAAACCCACAGTGGCAGGACGCCTCATTCGCGCGAACATGCAAGCTCCCCATTCAGGCATCGGGGGGAGGATCAGCGTGCTGACAGACTCCTGAACATCCACCACAAGATAACGTCCGAACACCACAGCACCGTTGGTAGGCCCTGCCATCACGACGTCGTACAGCCTTCGAGAGCCCTCCCTTCGTCTTGATCTTCTGTAGCCTGTAACATGGCCTCCCAGAACATTGTGCATGCGGATCGAGGGACCTTGAGCACCAGGATCGCCGGCGTTGCAGAGCTTTAGGGCAGCTAGGGATCGAAACTGTCGAGGAACATCGTGAACTCCATCCCGCATGGAGTTGATTGAGAACTGTATAGCCACGATTAAACAGTTGATTACTTAGAATGAGGGAGGGCGATGAACACCTGGTCTCGTCTTGAAAAGGCTTGGGGAAGCCTTTGGAGCATCGTAGGGTGTTGCCACGTTTCTCCATACAGGGTGCGCCGGGGTTGTCGGCCCCGCAAGGGCCGTGTAACATCCGACTTTCGACGATGCGGCGAAGCGTACCGTCAGGGTCTTGGTCTGGCGTCGGGAGCTCTGCGCTGATAACACGGTCAATGTTCGAGGGGTCCATCTACGCAGTTCTCCAGGACGGCGTCAGGAACAGGAGATAGTGCTTGTGCGGCAGGCCCCGTTTCTGGAACTCAAGGGCCCAGGTACTCTACAGCCATCACGACCTCTCTCCATTGAATAAACCTGTTGCTCCAAAGCGCGATCTGATAGTCATCCTGAGGGCCTGATGAGGGAGTGAGGGATTGAATTCGTTCAATAGACTTCTCCAAGACGCCATCAACTATGGACATTTGAAGTGCTTGTTCAAGACCCCTCTTGCCCGCTGTGGGAGAGGCGGGAGCAGTCGCCAGCAGATCGACACGTACTTCCTTCTCGTGAGCCAATCAACTTGATATCATTGAACCGTTTGGTCGATCAGCACGCCTAATACAGCGCACCCGGGCCGGTAGACGAACTCACGGGGGCGCGACGAGGCATTGAGACTTGGACCGTAAACAATCCACCGTCGTTTCCAGCGCCAGCCAGTCGCAGTGAGGAGCTTGACGGATGTGATCTTCTAACTATTAGGTGAGATGTTTAACGACGGGGCCGGGCGGTTTGTAGTGTCGTAGGAGTTGACTAACGTTTCTAGTTTATCGAGCTACAGCTACATATTCTCAATCACCAACAACTCTACGAGCCATAGCAGCCTTGTACGTATAATATAGACAGGCATATTCGGCATCTAAAGAAGAGATAACGTTGAGCTCAATCGAATAGAGATGTCTAAAAAGAACGTGCCATCAACTACACTAGTGATGAGTATAAGCTTGACGAGCTGTTGTGGTGACGGCGGCGACACCGAGCCCAATCTCCCATATGCGGCTGTTGGGAGGCTTACACAGCTTATGGTGGTACAGAGATCAATGGTAGGCGCTGAGAAGTATCGCCGGGGACTGAATATTTCAGCTTGCTACTGTAGAGATACTATCGGCGCGAAGGGGTTTGGCGAGGAATTCTTACTATCTTAGAATAACTTCGTCGAAGCGTGCCGTCCTTTCCCGGTCCTTAAACTAGCCGCCTGCGTATTCCACCGCCGCCGGCATCAAGACTCTCCTCATCTCAGCCGTATCACGGCCACAATTTCCCACCGCCTCACATTCGCCTCTCTGAGTATATATGGCCGGACTGTCCTTGAACTATATCCGTGTGCACCTTCGCACACCGGCCAGCTCGCGGTCCACGACACGTAAGGAGAAATTCCGCAGGCTTATAGGATCCCGTCAACGCACGTCCAGAATGAAATCTCGTTCCAAATACTATAACACTATTAACAGGTGCTGTCATTAAGATGTCGTAAAGCCTTCTCGAAGGATCATTCGCTTCGATCTTTGGCACTTCTGTCGCACAGGGTCCCACGGCATGGGGCATGAGGATCAAGAGGCCCCCGTGGACGAGAATCGCACGGGGGCTAGCTTTCACTGGATCCCTCCCATGGGCGGCTTCTAGTAGGCGGACACAGCCTGTCGTGGTGGTGCACAAATAGTAGCCGTTGGGTGGTACCGCCGGGGACCTAGGTTCTGTTACCTGTGGATGCGGACACTAACCTGGACAGCATTGCTATCACTGCCCAGTCCATTGGGCAGGGGCTGCGCTGTCAGGTTGTGGCATACGAGTGATACGACTTTGGGACCTGTCTGAGTTCTCTAGGTATCACCCAGCGTCTCAACCCAGAGCCCGGTCTTGGTGGGATCTATCTTCGTCTCATGGCAGGTTAAGGTCTCGGGCAACATAGATAGCTCGGCAAGATCCACGCCCGACAAGACCCGGCGCTGACTAGAGAACCTAACCGCTCTTCCTCCCCTTGTGGCCAAGAGAAGCATCTCCTTCAATTGCATCAGTACCGTCACGAAGTCTCGGATTGGCTTTGGCACCAATTCCACTCCCTTTCTAGCCGTTGTTCGTATATTGTCTTGACGCCCTCGGGGGTCAAGTAGTCCACGGGGGAAGCTGACCCACGAGGCAGGTTGGATACGTACGTGCGCCTGAACTAAGTGTATAATAGCATAGGCCTCTAGGTTGAACCATGCCGTATTAGTCCTAACATCAATAGGAGGGTTATATATCTTTCGGATTCGTCGAAGGTTCTGGGGCATCGATGGTGGAGCGGTGAGCGCCAAGGATTGTAGGCCCGGCCGTCCCTGCTCAACCCTAGTCGAGATACTTACACTCGCCGGGGGTGGGAATAAACTTATAGTCACTTATCTTGTTCGTTTCTAGTTTACAGTCTAACCCACTTTCGGCTTGACTTAGGGGTAGCCCGATTGTGGTTGCGAAATCTTCTGGCACGCGTTCTGAGATCTGAGAGAGATTCTAACCTTACTATAAGCCCGAACAAATGTTGAGGTTTGGGGACACGAGCTGTTCTATAGTATTCGTGAGATAGCTGCCCGGGAAAGCGGAACTTTCCTGTAGAGCTCTGTCGACTTTACGTTTGTCTAGATGTGGATTGTTGGGTTCGCTGGCGACGAGGTGCTATTGTACGCCGGCGTTGTTACTGAACGTTGTTGGAGCTAACGCTGAATAATAGCCCATTAAAATGAAGCCTGTTCTGTACGGTAGGGATACTCAACACCCGTCATATGGCACATGTACTCGAAGGGCAGCTCAAGTCCAAGGTATCCCCCGGTCGCGGGGGAAGGGGGTACCCGGTCGTCGCGATGTAGCCGCTCAGGGTCTACTTGCTAGCAGGTTCCACTGGTTGTCTCAGCATGTGCTCTTGCTGTTAATCGACATGCCCCTCTTGTCGTCCGTACTGCCACTCGAGGCTCCTGCCCACCTCCTTCACCAACGTCTCTCGCCGGAAATCCTTGTTTTCGTCGTCAGTGGCTCGGTTGTCGTTCTGGCAGTGTACTGCATGTCGAGTACCATCGTAATAGGTGGGT
Organism: Basipetospora sp. M8501; assembly: GCA_037040375.1. Classification (NCBI taxonomy): domain Eukaryota; kingdom Fungi; phylum Ascomycota; class Sordariomycetes; order Microascales; genus Basipetospora; species Basipetospora sp. M8501. The sequence continues at coordinate 11,032 of JAXQGT010000033.1, forward strand.
GGTATAGTAGGAGACTGGGCATCGTTGGCGATCGTCTGTGACAGGTGGAGAAAGCATAGGGGCTTCACTTTAGGTGGTGCATCTGAGATATCTTGGCTGGCAACTAAGTGAAGTTTTGGTTGGACGACTTGAAGAAGAGAGCCCGAGATCTTCTGAACGTCATAGTAATCCATATCAATACCGGGATGGCGGCCGCCACGTCCTTGAGCGCGCCTGTGATATTGAATTGGTGCTATGAGAATTGGTGAAAGTTGGATAAAGAAGAACTGACAGGTTATCTATATCGAGCCATAGGGGCAGAGTAGAGTCTTGGGGGAATTCGTCTTTCCAGAGTTCGGTGGAGCCGTCCAGAACGATAAGTTCGTTTTTCCCCAGAGCCAATACATATTGGGGTTCGGCTGAATTATAATAGGCTTCATTCCCCGATTCGTTGAAGGTGATTGTGGCCGTATCCCTCGTACTTCGCTTTCCGTCTCGGGATCTCATCTCTCTGATCACGGAGCCAAAGTCGAGGGTAAGTAACACGTGGATGATATACTGGCAGCATCGCCGGGCTACTGGTTTGCAACCCACTGCATCAGTTAATCTGATGCGAGCGCTGCCGTCATCGGGAGGTCGGTCAAACGGTTCTCGATGCCGTGCGGCCGACTCGAGTCGCATTCGATGTTGGGCTCGAGCCCATCCGATGCGGAGGACTCCTCTGCTTCGTCCGGCCCCAACACCGGCTCCCAGGCGATGTGCCCACTCTTCCTCACACCCCTCTCGGGCAGCTAAAACATTCATGAAGCCATTAGCAACTCCAGCCCTTGATAAGCTCGAGTACCGCTTTCCCATGCCATTCTTACCCTTCTGGTCATCAGCGATGGAGTCATTAGGGCACAAGGCCGCAGACACACTGTCTTCCGCTCTGTGTTGGCATCGAAGCTGCTTTCTTGTACGTGGTAGAAGACGGAGGTCAGGGCCGAAGGATGAAAAGTTAATACGTCATCGGAGTGCCGTCCTCTGTGAGTACTTATCCCTACATCAGAGAAGAGTACAGCCTGTTAGTGATGATATGATGCCAACTGGGGCAAATCATCCTCGTTCTAGCGGCTCAAAATCCGAAGATACGCACGAATGGAATGTAAATTTTGAGACACAAACGATTGCCTGCGACCAAGTGGCTTCCCGACCCCGACAAGCCACTCCCTTTGAGCTCAAGGATGCAACAAACGGGACTCATGGAGACAGCACTAAGATAGGATCCGATTGCTGAAGCGTTCGTAGGAGGAGATCAATGGACTGGTCAATATCGGTTGCGGGTGTCGATACTTGAAGGCTTTTGTTCTGCTCTGGCCCTAAACTTGAAGCTTGCGATCCCCCGCGCCCGTCGTTTCACCTGCCTCTCTGGATCAGACCAGCCTCTGTGAGTGGAATTGAGTTTGGCAGGACGAGCAAGTGGAAAAGTGAAGGTCAGCTACATGATATATAGAGGAGGGGCCGTTGAGAAAGCAAACTGATTCGCGAGGTTTCCCTTTGCAGAGAGAAGAAATGGAACATGTGCGAGCCTCAAATCCTACAGTAAAGTTTGACGGCACGAGGAACTACACCGTAGTGTATCATACTATATAAGGACTGGCATAAAGGGACTGAAGCTATGAATCTTGTGAATATCAGCATAGTGATGGGGCGGTGGGCCGGTATGCACGACAGTGTCTACTTTGTCGTCGAGTTCTATACCGTCCACGGCCCTTTGTGCATGCAGCTTCGCGTACCAGCAGATTAGCTGGTGGATCTCCGAGTATAGGTTGGGCGCCACGAAGCGCAGCATCAGTCCAACCAGCGCCAATTCCTCTGAGCAGTGAGGTTTATGAATCCACTGGCACTGGCCGGGAGGTTGTCGGACCTTTTGGGTGACGCTAAATGTTAAGCGATGCTTCCGCGCCCTTCAGTACGAAGTGTGCTCTCTATAGTAAAGGACACCGGCCAGGTTTGACATAATGTCTTGCAACCATCCTTAGAATTGTGTAACATGTGCTTGTAGTGAGGCTGATTGGGTATGGGACAGACTCGCTGTCTGTAAACAAAACATTGAGTACTAGGCGCGGTCCAGTGCCTTTCAAGACTGAGTAACTCTTCGGACAGGCTGTGAAAGGCTACACACCCAAGGCAATGGCCTGAGCTAAGCCAAAAATCAGCTCCTCTACGAATTTTCTCGGCTGTCTGGCGTCTATCCGGATTGGAGGAAGAATAAGCTGATATCAAAATGATACCGTACATTTCGGGTGGCCAAACGCCGTCAGCATGCCAGGCAGATCTGCAAGTTTCGCGCTCCCCCAAGCTGCTGGCGAGAAGATGGGTGAGCTGACTGCGGCCACTTCCAAGGACTCGACCGAGCTCCCTTTGGCGATATAGACTTTTGGTGCCCATCAGACGCAGGTGTCGGGGTCGGTCCTTGACATGAACCTTGGCTAAACAGTGATGAGAAACTCTAGACTGACATATGGTCCAACTCTCTATCGGGGTTAGCGCCGCGCAGGTGGCTGATGTTCTACCGTGTAGGGAGAACTGAGCGGCCTTGGGCGACGGGGTGATGATATCAATGTTTTAGATAACGAATCCAGAAGCCTTCAGCAAACGGCCATTCTTGTAACTAATAGTGGGTTGATGAATTCCTCTAGGAACTTCCAGGACAAAGCCAAATATTTAACTGAGACTTGAATGGTTGCTAAATGGAGCTTGGCCTTTCCTCCCGAGGCTCAAGGAGCGACCCTGTGACCGATTTATGGCTGTCATCCTATTCAGTGGTGCCAAAACGAGCGCCCCCAACCGGATAGATTGCTATTCTGAACGGCCCGGGCTAGTAGGTCGGAGAGTTTTATCGAGTTATCCATTCCAGTGTCGAAATAATGTTGGCCCACGATGCCTATATATGGAGATCTTCGGGTTTGTAGGTCTTCTGGGTTTTCCGCTCCGTAGAGCTGCCGACTCAGACAACTGCTACCCTGACGGGTTACCGGATTCTTAGATTCTTGCTTCTTGATAGGGTCAGATCTTGGAGTCTGGTGGTAGACCTTTCGCCCAGTTCTTTTCGGGTAGCCGCTGATCTCTAACTCTATCGTCCCGGGGATAGAATAGAAGAACTAAGGGTGATGAGAACAAGGTCTAGAATATCAGGATCAAACTACATCTGGGTTGCTTATCCCTTGGTGCATATACAGTCTGGTAGGGCTCGGTTTGCTTTCATTCTCAACTCCTTCATCATCTTTGCAAATTTATTGTCGGCGAAGAGTTCGATGCTAAGGAACGCACAGAATTCTGGCCAGCTTGAAGGCGACGACCGTGGTTTCCCATCAGATTCTGTTAAGTTCAAGAGCCAGTCAGCCAGTATGAATCTCGGGAAATAGCCTACGGAAGAAGACAAACTGCTCTGAAAACCATTCTAGACTGGAGAGCTGAAACAAAACTACTGTCGTGCATGCCGATCTCGGATGTATCAGCGCCACTATCTTCATTGACCCCGATAAATGGAGGTGTACGTGGATTATAGGTCTGTCCACTTAAGCGCATCCCTTTCGATTTTCAGGCCAACGTTCCCGCTAATAGGCCAGCGCTCTGTGCTGTGGATGGAAGACTGGGTCAAGCCTCAGTATTCTCCTGCGCTGTGTCCACGTGCGGCCGCCTTCTAGAAGGCGATTTTCGAAGTGACTGACGTCTTCGGTGTAGAATCTCCAGCAAACATGCCAAAGTAAGACTTTAGTCGCCGTCTTGAACTTTCTCCCGACTGCTTCGTCATCTGCCCGTTGCCTTCTGTGTGCTGGCATCTTCGTAATCACAAAGCTTGGAAAACCAGAGGAGGGTCCTTCACCATGGCCTTCCGAAGGTGCTTAGTAGTCGTCTTAAAATTGAAGACGCTCCGATAAGGGGAAATCCAAAGGACGTATCGCCCATGTGCGATACGTCTTCGCGGCCCACCGCCCCTCCCATCCCCTTGTACTAGGCACAGGCCACGATGACAGAGCCAGTGTAAGTGCGAGGCGGCTCTAAATAGTCGTGACAGGCATCACTCTGTTTAAGTCATCCGAGATACACGTACATGCGCATACAGGGCGCTGTTTACTATCGGCCTGCTGACGAGCCGGATATCAGAGAGGAGGTGAACAACGCCCCATGCATGTGCAGATTGCAGGGGGGCATGCCGTGGCTATTTTGTTGGATTCCTTTGTCTTCGCGAGTGGCGTTTCGATATAGGCATCATACTCCCGGATCATTTGCTTGGGATGCGATTGCTGCCTGCCTGCGAAATGTGACTCGGACTTGACATAGCGTATCTCGTCCTGTTGGTGTGTTCTTCGAATGTTGCGTGCCGGCGACTTGACGTGTTCGCAGGTTGGAACTCTGGGAGTGGCTATATCTATCTAAGTATAAATGGAACTTAGCCTTGTTGTCCGCGATGAGCCGTAGGGTCGAGGATTTTGAGAGCACCCGCAGGAACCGGAAGTTGTGAGATGACAGCTACTATCGCTTCGAGCATGCCTGTAAGAAAGAAGCGGTGGGTATTGGGGAGATTGAACATGGACACTAGTCCACATTTCAAACGAGACGGGGTGGGCCTGACTTCTCTACACTCCGGGAGACAGTCAAGTTCTCCACTCCCAATCAAGTACTTCATGTGCGGTTTCTATAGCATCGCTGAAAAACTTTATCCGAGGTGAAGTGCATGTGATTGTGGCTGCCTGCCTCATGCTGCTCTGTGTTTTAGTTTGTAAGTTATAATAATAGATGTTAAAGGATGCGTAGTGTACAACGTATTCTGACAAGCGGACAGACAATGATGACAAGTTCATCATCTTGGAGGACCCCAATCCTTGGTTGCAGCGCCAGGCTCTGGAGTGAGAGTTACTCATATCGTCGATGACTTCGTCGGACGAACAATTTGAATCCCACGAGAGGATATTCCTGGGCAATTGTCCCCGGTCATCGAGAAGCTGAAGAGGTAATCCTCGTAGTCTCCTTGTCCATGTTCTTGTTTCAGTGGCCGACGTATGAGGTGATAGTTATGGAGACTGTGACGCCGCATGGCAAGTATGAGCTGACACCATCTATTTCTAACTCGTGAAGAGAGACGATGTTCTTGGGCCTTTTGCTGGGGATAACTCGATGGAAAAGATTGATCTTCTGCATGGTATGGTCCAGTCGTGCTCTTTTGATGAACTTTCTAGTGTGTGAAAGCTGTGTGAAGCTATTAGCACCTCCATCCATGCACAAGCTTAGTTTATGATCCCGCATCATCCTTACCTCTTAGATCATAAGCAACCCAGCTAGAATCTCGCCGGAGGAGACGTTTCGATGCCCCGAGCCTTCTAGTTTTATAGTGACTGCGCGGTGGAGCGTGAGACGAGTGGCTGCCACCGCGCCCGCTGCACTGGGTCTCGTTTCTCGGGACTAATGGCAAGTGAACTTGAATGTTGCAGTGAATGTGGTTGTGGTGCGAGAAGTTTAAACACCAAGCCGATTGAGATGGGATATCGTCTCACGTCGCAGCGCCTTCAGCGCCCGGAATATTGGGATAATCCCATACCGTAATATACGCTTTGAGACGGTATAGCCACAATTCCTAAAGCGATAATTAAGCTAGACCTAGAGACCAAGAATTATTAAGGACTGTTTTTGTTGGTGTTGATGCCGCAGAGCAAAATTCAGGTCTAGGATTGACCCCTTTCCTGGATAAGGAAAGAGAAGCTTAGAACTTTCACGATTGGTGATGTTGCATCTACTTGTACAAACCAATGCCGTCACCATACTCAGACCTAATACATCAATATAATGGCGGAAACAAAGGAGCTCCTTCCCTAGACTCAATGTCCTGTCCCCGAAGGTCTGCGAGGATTCATGTGTTATTGTAGATAAATGTTAAAGACTAAAACTATATGAATCGTCTAGTTCCCGCCTGTCGCTCATGGCAGGGGTCGATACGTAGAGTCGAGGTCTGTAAAAGCAGAGTGAAGACGTCGATGTTAGTAGGATATACGTATTAAGCCTCCACTTGGGTAATAGATTTATGCAACTGCTATAAAAAGCTTGATAGGTTCTTGCACGGTATCAATACCTACACTACTCCGACGAGGTCGTGTGAAAATTCCGCCAAGAAGGCCAAGGCGGTTACGCACGCAAGCACTGGTTTAGTTTCGCGCTAAGAGTTGCAGTTGAGCGAGTCAGTGGATGCCACGTCCTGGCGGGATCCTGACGGACGCGCTAGGGAAGTGCCGAGGGGGGTGGGAAGGCAGATCAATGCAAAAAGGACATCAATCAGTTATTTTAGTGCTGATGGTCTTCAAAATGGGTCGCGGCTGGGCCATATTACCTTGCCAACTAATCGATGTTCTTAAGAAGAAAAAAACCAATATTGCGACCCTGTGCTGTGAATTGGTTCCGCTGATCTCTTCCATACTGTTGCGTATTTTTTTTCGTCGTGTCTCCGTCCTGCCCGGAGTACTCCGTGTCCACGGATCACGGGCCGTACCCTTGGTCCGATCATTGATTGATGCGTCTTCTGGTGCAAATACATACACAACGTAACAGGGGATCGCTCGCCTGGTTGACCCCACCCCCTGTCTGGATGCGATCGACGATCCGGCGGCTCCCAGGAAGAAGCCCTCTCCTTCAAGTAAATCTTACGAAGATCAATGAGGCCTTCTTGCCGCCCTATCAGCAGCAGCGGACCCGGTAAATCCTGCCCTCTAAACCTTCATCTTTCTTTTTCGTGTCGAGCAGTGCAGTAGCAAAAGCTCGTCAGGCGCTGACCAATTCTATCTTAACTTCCATCTAGTAGATTCTTCACTGCCTCATCAATGCAGCATGCAACTAGCGCATGGAGAAGCTGTAAGGCATACTGATCTGCACACAGTCTGCCCGCCCTAACGCCACAAAATATCTCGCTGTGCTCATACGCCTGATAGCGGAGAAGCAAAGGGCGGGGAAAGGCTTAGGAAGAGGCCAGCAGGTGAGACAGCGGAATAGTCACGCGCACCATCGTGATGGGCAAGACAGTTTTGCACTCGGCCGACGCATAAGCTGCTTCCGGCGCTTTGGGAACCCTGGCAGTGCTAGGAGTTAGCCAAACCAGTCGCCGGGGTTTGGGGGCCAGTCACCAGAGACGTGGTCGCCCCGACTGCGACAGAGTGAGAAGAAAATAGAGCTCGAGAGGTTCGATATCTGAATCTCGAGCACTTCATTGGACGTCCCTCTCATGCACGAGCGAAGCATGTGCGTTTGGTCCTCGAAGGCTGTGTAGGGCTGGATGTGATGGTGCTATCTAAGGATTTCGTGGAGCCGCGGTGAAGGATTGCATACTCCGTATGTCGGCCAAAGGTTTGGTTGGTCTTTCCTTCAATTGTTGTCTAATAACGGAAAGGTCAAATGATCACGGACCAGTCCTAGGTGTCCCTTGGCGGCCGCTGCGAGGAGTGGCGAGGGTGGGCGTACCAGGACTGTCTCCGGTCGGGTGGTAATCCGAATCCGTCATCTTTATTGTGTCAGACTGGACTGCAGAGGCGGCCGCAATAGTGATTAACTGCGCAATAATGGCGGAAGGGAATTGACCTAATCTTGAGGGGATTGGTTTATACTTGCGGTGTATGCATTGGTCAAGCGATGCTTGAAACACATTTTAACACGCTCACGATATTGCCAGGGAGCACGGGCACGCGCTGTACGAGCAGCAGAACCAGGCCGTCTGCCAAAGTCCGGATTGATCCTGCCTCACCCTTCACTACCCCTGTTTCATCAAGGCTTCCCGGTGCTAAGCCTCATTGGATTCTCCACCCGCTACCCCTGGCCGTCCCGCCCGCCCCTGCCGCCCTCGAATGAGGGACCCCTGTCCGAACCCCACCTCAACTGTCGGAGCTCCAGCCCTGTCACCACCAAGTGAAGCTTCGAAGCCCAGGATTTGCCCCCCGGCTCTTCCCCGTGGTGCGAGGATTGGTCTATTAGGTCTTGGCTTCCTAACGTTCCAGTGCATGGGGCAGGACTGGGGCTAAGCTTTGATTCTCTTTCTCTTTTTCTCTCTCGGGCTTACGTGCGAATGTAACTTCACCTGGAAGCCCAATCTTCGAGGCCCAACTCATCTAACTCTACCAGAGCAGCGGTGGCCCAAGAAGGGGGGCCTTTCTCAATACGAGGAGGCGATGCCGACAAAATTCCAGAGTATGGATATGCGCGAGGAGAAAGAAGCGGAACCCACACAAGAAAATGATCTGTCGCAGCGGGACAGGCTCGAACGTTCCCCATTCGTTCTTTGTTTCGTTTTATCTTCCAATAATAGTTCCTGCAACTAATCTCCGCCCAGGTCGTAACGGCCCCCTCTAATACACTACGGACGTAAATTGGTACCTTTCGGTCTTGTTATCTATGAGAAGATACCTCGTGTCGTGTTCGGCGTAAAACCGGGGTTGGCTACACCAGTGGAGAAGCTCCTGCATTCGTCCTTTGTTCGCTGGGTCACTTTTTTGCCCCGGTCCCCCCTTGCGATCAAATCCTCAGACAGGGGGACAGGGAACCGAGTGTTTAAGCTTTGGCCGAGCTGTCGTATCGTATCGTGCAACAAGGGGGGAGGCACGGAGTCGGCTTCCATACAAGTACCGACTGTGTCCCCCCGATCGCGTGGTTCCCGTGGGCTTGCTCCTCTCGTTCTCTGTTCTACGATCCGCTTTTCTCCCTTTTCCTTTGCCTCCTGCTGTTCCTGTGTGTTACCACACACAAACGCACGCCACACTTTCCGGGACAGCTTAGGGGCCTTAGCTACGATCATATTACGCCCTACACCCTCATTCTCACGCAACACCCGGTTTCTCGTTGCTCAGTTCTAGATTCCGTGCTCCGGCTCCGGCTTCGGACCACATTTTCGTGCGAGGAATAACGAAACGAGAACTCGAATAAAGCCTCGATGGACGGCCTCGGCCAAGCCTTGAAGCCCGCGGCGGGGACTCAGCAGGCGCAACAGCCGCCCCCGCTGCAGATCAATGTCGCGACCCCGAAGCCCAGCATGGACCGGCAGACAATCGACGATATCCTCTCGCCGACCGGCACAGCGACACCGAACCCGTTCGCGCACAACGGTACGGGGAACTCAAAAGTAGACCTGGATGATTACTTTGTAAGTACCCAAAACCCCAATGTAAAGGGAACGGCGGCGGTTTTCTTTTGGTTTCCCGGTTTCCGGACCAGCCGTTGTTTAGCGCATGGGAGGACTGAAGGAAGCTGACTTCTGTTTGCGGCGGCGGCGATAGGTTGGTCCTCGAGATATTGCGAAGCACTCGAAATGGCCCATTTTCTTGCAGATGCACGGCAGTATCTTGCCCAAGATGGTTTTGCCGCTGCTCTTCATCGGCGGCTGGTCGACTGCCATCACAGTGATTTCCAAGTTTGTCTTTGAGCGTAAGTGTTTCTCGCCCGTTTCCGTCCTACCTAGGCATGCCTGAGACCCAGATTGCTAACTTTGCCCATGCAGTCGGTGTTAATTCTGTACTACTGTAAGTCTTCGTCGCGCGCGGGCCATGCACCCAGGAGGGTTGTTCCCTTTTTCCCAGAGCTCAGACTCTGACATTGGCGGTGTAGCACGATTCTCGGTTTCGTAGTCGGTTTGGGTCTTAGTTTTAGGAGTAGCACAGGTATGTTATTGCTCCCTTTTTTCGGACATCCCGGAGGCGAGTTCATTTGCTAACCACGATCCCCATTCTTTAGCCTACGAGAGGTACGCTGAGGGCCGGAAGATGTGGAGCCAGCTCACCCTGGCATCGAGCAACATGGGCCGCCTCTTCTGGGTGCACGCCCGCGAGAGGGACCCTGACCCCGAGAAGGTCAAGGAGCACCTTCTTCGGACCATGTAAGCCAGTCCACCCGCAACCCGTCTACTTGTGAATGCCCCTAGGTTTGGATCCCTTTGCAAAAAAGAATCAAGGCTGATTGAAGGTCCAAAAAATACAGGACCGCCTCGAACCTCGTAATCGCCTTCGCCATAGCCCTCAAGCACAAGCTCCGCTTCGAGCCTTACACCGCCTACGACGACCTCACTCACCTCGTCGCCCACCTGCGCACCTTCGCTGGCGAAGCCACGGCTCATGACCCCAGCAAGGCCGCCGTGCCGAAGAAGGGCATTTTTAAGGAGACCGGAGAGTACCTGGGCGTGTCATTCGCCGAGAGCAACCCCCGCAAGGCGCTCAAAAAGGCCGAGAAGCCTCTGGGCAACCTGCCGCTGGAGATCCTGAACTACCTGAGCCGTACGGTCGATGATCTGGTTTACGAGGAGAAGATCCCCATTGGCATGACGCAGACCATTGCCTGTGAGTTTGCACTTTCTTGAATCAACCTGACCTGTCACTTACCTCCCTCCTCCCTTTATTCCATCTACGTCAATACGGGGCCTCCCAGAATGTTCATCAATGCTAACTCCCCTTCCTCCAGACAACGGCCTCGTCGCCTTCTCCGACGTCCTCGCTGGCACCGACCGCGTCCTCAACACCCCTCTCCCCATCGCCTACACCATCGCCATCTCCCAAATCACCTGGGTCTACGTCGTCCTCCTCCCCTTCCAGCTCTACCCCGTCCTCGAATGGATCACCATCCCCGCCACCGTCGCCGCCGCCTACATCATCCTGGGTATCCTCTTCATCGGCCGCGAGATCGAGAACCCCTTCGGCCACGACGTCAACGACCTCCCGCTCGACCTCTACTGCCAGCAGATCGCCCAGGAGATGGACATCATCGCCTCGCACAGCCTCGACCTCGACGACTACAATGGCCCCACGTGCGTCGAGAGCGCCAACAACCGCGTGCTGTTCCCCGTGAGCTCGGCGCCGTACAAGGCGTGGAAGATGAGGAGCGAGGCGCGCCTGAAGGACGCGATCCGCAAGAAGCCCGTTGCTGCGTTCGAGGCGAGGTTGCACCACCAAGGGGAGTTGGAGCAGAAGGCCAAGGAGAGCGCTATTGTTGGGGAGAAGAAGGTCTGAATAGGGGACTCGGAGCAAGTGAGTTTGGAAAACATATGAGACGCGTTATACATACGGATTTATCTGGCGTATTGGCGAGGGTGTTCTAAACAAAAAGGGGGACCAACTTGTAATAGCATCTTTTCTAATCTTTTATCGTCAGTTGAGCAAGGACCGCAAGGCGCTTGGATCAGAGGGCAACAGTTTATCTCGCTAGAGTGTTGTTAACTACTATATTGGCAACAGTCCGTTCTCCTTGAGAGTGATATATAATCGCCGCGGGTTCGTGTGGCCCCTCGTCATCGCAACATATTTCCAGCGACTCTGTGGACGCGCTGGAATCCTTTGATCCCTTTTCCATATTACCTTGGCCGTACCTCGTCGTAGACTAGAATCGTCCCTTATGGCTTACACCTCCGATTACTACCTACACCTCCCCGCTTGTCGCAAGCCACCCGTGCCTTAACGGGCCTTGGCCGCCCTGCCATGACTTACATGACGAAAAGGCAGTCTAAGCACCAGTACGACTATCCTAGGCCAGGTCCTTGCGGACGACTTACGCGCTTATCCAGCCCCACACTCATGCTCTTCTGCAGGACCACTTGCATCACGCGAGCGTCTATGCCCAAGTAATGGGCTTGTTCGACTCGGACTTACCTGGCCCGTGGGTTGATATATAGCAATGCGTTGAGCTCAGCTCTAACAGTGATATGAGGTCTTCACTCAGGTCTTCACTCAGGGCAGACCAAGTATGTTGAGTGTATGCGATGTTGTCAGATCTTACCATTGAAGCTCTTTTTGACGTGTTCCTGTGCGAGTCTGATCAGGACCATCTGGTCTTGCCTTCGCTGGTCGCTGACACAGCGCGTTTTACCTTCACCTTGTATTTTTTTGCTTAGATCACCGTCACGTCGTGGGCAGTTGATGCCCTCGAAGGCTGGTCCCTGCCAGATATATTTGAGGTTGTCGCAGCAGTCATCATCGATAAGCTCCGTTGACGCAGGGTACGAAGCGGAAGCCGCCTGACGTTCTTGATCTTGTTGATATCGACCCTGGCACTTAAAGAATGGCCGCATTTGGCGACCGACAAAGAATCCAATGCTCAAAAAGAGCTATGAAGAATAATGCTTTAGGTACTATAAAGAGTTGCGAGTCTACTTCGGATCGTGCTTTGGATTAGCCATGATGATTAATTAGAATCTCTGAATTGACCTTGCTGGACTTTCCATGGTAGCACGCCTATAAAACTGAGGGTATCGTTTCGCCCCTCCGTTCCAACTGCTGGACCATGTCTAAGATGGAGTATGGCCGACCCTCGACGATGACATGACTGACGTCGGGGCAATCCACCCTCATGCCGAGCGCCGGTGTAGCAACCACTGTCCCTCCGCTTCTGTTGCTATTCATCAGATCGCGCTACCTATACCTAATTCACCATCAACAATAATAGGTTCACCATATTCAATAACTGCTCTTGATCTAAATTTTTCTCTATGGAAA
>JAXQGT010000034.1:0-21406 GCA_037040375.1 Basipetospora sp. M8501
TATCAAACCGATCGATACTGACTTTTGACTTTGTGCCTTTAGCCCCAAGTCTTTCTCGACCCAGAAGTGGATCGAGATCTGCAAGAAGCTCTAAGCTGCCAAGCCCCAATGTACACCACCCTGTACCAGCACTAATACGGCCTCCCTGGCGGAAGAGGAACAAAAAGTGATTTTCAAAAACAGTTTCCTTTTTTTCTCTTTCCCTCGCTTCTTTTCATTTCTTTTCTATTGCTGGGCCATCCGGAATATGTGCTACAAACTATTTTAGAGATGGATGAGATCGCCGGAAGAGAAGGCTTGGCCTTTTACGGGCATCGTGGCGTATCCGGTACGACGATGTCATTTGTGCATCAACAAAATGAAATTCTTCGCATCTAGACGCGGGATGGAGGGTCGGTGGAAGCGAGGGAGGCTAAAGAGGAGACCGAAAGGCTCTGGGACAGTCACCGAGTTTGTGTAATAATACATTGATGAATCAGAGTCAGAATTTGAGCAGTACTGAGCGGGTGCTTACCATGACTCTGCGAAGCTGTGGCAGAAGTGCGCGAGCTATATCTCTTTTTCCGGCTCAAAGCGATGTCAACTTCGTAGGCGCATCTTGATAGCCGCGACCTCTTCTCGTTCGTCGCGCATCGACATCGATACACCGAACTGTGAGCTTCAAAACTCCATTTACCGAATCCAAACTGTTCCGCAAGTAGTGCTTCGGCCTACTGTCAACAATATTACGGCATTCCCCAACGTGATCCTTGGGGTCCAGCTTATTTGATAGCCCGTTCATTTGCACCGTAAAATATTTCCCAAGTCGACAAGCCAGTGACAGGGGTTTCGGCAGGTTGACGTAGACTGGGAATCCATTCCCAGGGTCCGATGTACCGGTACTTGCCGGCGACAGCTGCTTAGTGCGTACAGTGGTTTAAGGCCTGTAGAAATGAAGAAAGTATAGGAGACTGGATTGCGAGTGCATGATCGCACCAGCTACATGTAATGGAAGAGAAGGCTCGATCCGGACCGAGCAAAGTGCCTTGAGTTTAGCAGCAGAAAAGATTGATAGTGCGCAGGGGCGAATGCACGATGCGCAGCACCAATAAGCTCAGGTTCCGAGAGACGGCTGGAAGGGTTGGCGCTCTACGAAATACAACTTGATCGAGTGTACTGCGAGATAAGGGTAGTGCAGTACTTTCGAAGATAGAGTAGCTGTCTCGCCTCATCCCAACAATGTGGTGCCGCTTCTCAACATTGCCAGGATTCCCGTATCCGCAATCCGCCAAGCCCAGCCTCATCAAGTCTGTGCTTCCTGAGCTTGATGGCCCTTGCAGTCAGTCAACAGATCCCGTAAATTTCTGCCTTTCAAGCAGCCAGTGGCATTATACTCCGTAACCCAGCATCAACCCAGTCAACTCAGCTGCTGTCTTTGTCGCAATTTTACGAAGGTACAGAGCCGCTCTTATCGCGACGTTGAGCTCCGGTCCATTATCGTAGTGTACTAAAAAAACACACAAAGTCCGGACATTGCCCTGCGTACTCGTACCGCCCCTTACCCAGGTACAGGGGTACGTTCCAAGGTCTCACTCCCCTTTTCAATTTTCAAGAACGTCCATCTCTCAACATCCAACAATCACCACTAGCCATCGTGAGACTTGTCAAAGTTTGAACGCAAACAATTATCCATCACTCGCCAAGGTCAGTATTGCCCCGAAGTTGCCCCTGTCCTTTCTGCTACCACCTGTGTGCAACTGTGTGGAGTTCTCTCCCATGCTCCGAGTGGAAGCTACACTACTGCTGGCTACTGCTGGTCCCGAGGTAACCAAGGAAATGGGGAGCTTATCTACGCAACCCACACCTCGGCTCCCCCCAACGGAGTGAAGCATACGACCGCCGCCAAGCACGCTCGTTCGCCCTGACAAACCATTGAAACCTCCGCGTGCTAAAGCCAATTCGATCTCATTTTAGCAAAACCAAAGAAGCCTATCTCAACCTCCATTCGCACGTGTCAGAACCACATCTCTCGACACACATCGCAAACTTCGGCTACCGCAAGCTCCCAAACGCGCAGAACCTTTTTCCATCCCCTCCCGCGAAAGACGCACCCTCTTCCCTTGGTCAGGGCCCCTCACACTTTACAACCCCAAATATAGAAATGGTCGCCGCAAGCTCGCCCTCGTCCGGTGCGGACGCCAGGAAGCTGGAGAGGAAGCCTATCAAGTTCTCCAATCTGCTCCTGGGCGCCGGCCTCAACATGTTCGAGGTCACCACTCTCGGCCAGCCCCTGGAGGTTGTCAAGACCACTATGGCTGCCCACCGTGGTGATGGTTTTACCAGCGCCCTCGGCCGCATCTGGGCCCGTGGTGGACCTCTTGGATGTGAGTTTGTGCTAGATCCTTTCTTTCCTTTTTATCGCCCGCTTCTTACTTGTCGATACAAACGCCTAGCCGAAACCCCTTTTCGGTGTATCTGAACATCTCAAACTAACCCCGCACGATGCGTAGTCTACCAGGGCTTGATCCCGTGGGCTTGGATTGAAGCCTCGACAAAGGGAGCCGTGCTCCTCTTCGTCGCCTCCGAGGCCGAGTACTTCGCCCGCTCCCTCGGCGCGTCCGAGTTCGGCGGTGGCATTTTTGGCGGCGTGACGGGTGGTTTCGCCCAGGCCTACGCCACCATGGGCTTCTGCACGTGCATGAAGACAGTCGAGATCACCAAGCACAAGCTCGCGGCCTCGGGTGTGAAGCCCCAGAGCACCTTCCAGACCTTTATGGACATCTACCGCAAGGAGGGCATCCGCGGCATCAACAAGGGCGTCAACGCCGTGGCCATCCGGCAGATGACTAACTGGGGCTCGCGCTTCGGCTTCAGCCGTCTCGCCGAGCAGGGGATCCGCGACCTGACGGGCAAGGCCGAGAACGAGAAGCTCGGCGCCATGGAGAAGATTGCCGCCGCGACGCTGGGCGGCGGACTGAGCACGTGGAACCAGCCCATCGAGGTCATCCGTGTCGAGATGCAGAGCAAGGCGGACGACCCCAACAGGCCCAAGAAGATGACCGTGGGGAACACCTTCCGGTACATCTACGGGAAGGACGGTATCAAAGGCTTGTACCGCGGGGTGACGCCTCGCATCGGGCTTGGCATTTGGCAGACGGTTTGCATGGTCGCGCTTGGCGATATGTGAGTGACCCTCCTCCCCTCCCTTTTCCCTTGTCAAGCCTCCCCGATTTCTCCGCCGAGACTTCATTACTAACGGCGAACATGTACAGGGCCAAGAGCTACGTTGAGAAGCTCACTGGGGACAAGGTTACGGCGAAGCATTAAGGGAATCGGCGTTCAAAGAGGGACACGTCTCTAGGTTTAATTTTTTCCTGATTGGGAAGCAGGGTCTATAGAATTCGGGTTTTCTTCCTTACAAAAACTCTGTTGTTGTCCGGAGATTGCGCATCGTCATGTTGGAAGTTTCGGCTTTTCTGCTCGTCAGTTGTTTCTCCTTGGACCTGATAGCTTTCTAATATCCCGTGGCTCGCGCGCGGAGAATACAGTACGTTCGACGGCGTGTATCAATTTTCGACTGCGCTTTTCTCGTCGCATGCGTGTTTGCGCCATAGCGTCTTCTTCTTGTGTGTATGTCGAAGCGCCGCTCTCTTGCTGCAGTTGTTCGGGAGCGATACAGCAGTCTGAACTACCACGCTTGCCCATGGTTATGACTGGGTCCAGCACTGCGAACTAGAGAGGTACCTACGAGAGAATGCGTCGCTTGGGAATATTATCGCTGCAAGAGCCCTTTACATCTCCCCCGGGGTCGCTTCCCCTCAGCTCCTCCCGGTACGGTGCACACTGACGCTCCCGGTAGGCCTCTCCCATGTTGGACGTCTTAGGCCCCAGTGAGCACGTCAACTCAAACCGCACGTTGCCTGCTCCTGCAACAATGCTACTCCAGGGTACCCGAGAAGTTGAGGTGGTAGCAATCCCTAGACGCCCAGATGTAAGCCAGTAGTGGGACAACTCGTCCCAAAACTATGGAGTCTGATCATCCTCATCGTATAGGGGCCCCTCAACGTTTGATATCTTCAAGGCCTCTCTGTCAGTGTCTTGAAAGCTTGTACGGTGTGAAGACACATAGAGCAACGACTTTCTAACTCCACAATGTTCCTGCATTAGCGTTGATGGCATTGCATGACCTGTGGGGGGGGTGATCTTCGAAGCCGGCAGTTTGGATGAAGCCGTCCATGCCTGCCTGCCTTCCCACATGCTGAAGATGGAAGAGAACGGCGGTGTACCAGGCTTTGAGAATGAATGCTCGACACGAGAGTGAGCATAAGGGGGGGAACCTATTTGAATTTGGGAAAAGGCATTGGAGGCAGCCGTAGCTGCGAAGGAGGTTTGAGCTCTTTGGAGGGGATCATCCACTCAAGTTAAAGGTATAGACGAATTTAGTCTGCGTTCGGGGACACATCTGGTCCTGGTGCAGACTGCCTGTTGCAAGAACCCCATGCTTTGCATAGCATCGAAGCAAGGCTGGACCTAGGGAGGGCTCCTGACCACCGGGGTTTAGAAGTGATGATGCGAACTCGCCTCGGAATGTGCAGCGTTTTCTGCTACGGGGCCTCGTGTCACCATCAACACCGGTGAATCAGCGAAAGCTCTGGTGGGAGGGACCTAGAAAAGACGGACCAAATCCCCTCGTGCACGCACGACCGGTTTTCATACTAGACACAGCTTCTGTATGACGACAGAAGGGGGACAGGAGGGGAGGCGCTAGAGGTCTCAAGCTCGGTGCGCTCTGTATAAAGGTAGTCCAACCAAGCCTGGTGTGCGCCGAAGTCAGGTGGCATGGGGGGATGGGGTCGCACCACCGTCCAACTAGCCCGCGGCAAACGTTCGTCTACCCGCACCACAAGCTCCACTGCCTGACGTTCTTCTAGGAAACATCCGTCTTCGAAGGGTTCGGCCAGAGTATAACACGCCGGGTGGAGTAAGGCAGAGACGAGGCGCGGGAACACCACATATGCAGAGGATAGATTCTGGCGATGACCCCAGTAGTAGGTAAGCAGACGCCCCTTGGTATGCGAATCCGGGTAAGGCGGCTGCTGCGCCTGGGGATCACAAGAAGCACCAAGCATCGACAGGTGTTGCATCGATGTGAGGCCCGGTTACTCGGCTTGAGTCGTCCCCCGCCCGTGCGAGATATGGGAGGGTATAGTCTGTTAGGAGGCAGGACGGAAGCTTGAAGAACTGGAAGCGTTGGACGAAAAAGAAAAGTAGTGACAAAAGGTGTTGCGGACTCTGCCATACGGAATCAAGCGGGGCCCATCGATCCGACCTGCAATGTGTGTTGGATTGACAGGATCAGCAGCTACTGCAAAGGAGGCTCGTAGACGGGCCTCGCGGAATGGGCAACACCACACTAGGAAACGGGCAAGCGGGTCCTAGCCAGGGGCAGGGTAGGCGTGGGCTCGTGGTAGAAGCCAACTGTGTAGGGCTGAAGGGACGGGTGTGATACGTCATTGGCCAGGCTCATCCTGTGCAGTAGGGCCGCCGCGGGCACCATCCTGAATGAGATTTTCGGGCGCTCGTCGCCCGGCGAACAACGCAGGACTCGAAACTTGACTAGCACGCGAGGACGTTGTAGAGCCCGAGCTTTGTCCGTGTAATATTGGGCGGCAAGCTTATCCGACGAAGAGAACAGGTTCCTAGCGCCGACGGGCCTCGATGACAAGTGTGCCGTGCTTCCCGAGAAAGCCGCGGGTGAACCTCAAGCCGGATCGCAAGCGCAATCACGACTAGCGGAGATTTCGCGAACATTCGGGGTTCCCTGAACCCTGTTCTCAGAGGGACCCTACATCTAACACCGGGCTGTTCGCGCACAAGTCTTCGCGCCATCAAACGCGGACGGCCCGTTCAGGGGACATAGGCTCAACAGGAGGCGGAAGGCTGAGAGGAGCCAAGCAAAGTCGGCGCGAAGTGAAGTGCTCGGTGGAGCACAAGCTCACGCCGTTCACGGGGCTTCGAAGGGACTCCACATCCAGTTCCGTCCTTTCCGTCGTATCCGATGGACCCTGGATGACGTCCTAACAAAGTTCCTTCATCAATAGTCCCTTTTGCCTCTTCTTTTTTTCTCTTTTCTTCTGCCTTATCTTTTGGTCACCTTCTTGTCGTTCGTACCTACTCGTACTCGCCGAAAGCGATGTTAGCGGGGCACGAAGACGCCCTCGGCATTCAATGACCGACATTGCGATGCAAAATTCCGAAATGAGAAGGCGGTGAGCGCCAACTTGTCTTGGAGCTTTCCTCGGAGGGAGTTCGGCAATCGTCATTCGTTTTGGTGGGCATTGATGGAGCCCCACCGGAGCGCGGCCAGAGAGAGACCGTACCTCCGCGGCCCCGTTGTGCACCTCTTCCCGCACCTGCCGAGGGCTCTAACATGAACACTAGGAGCGGGCGTATTGTCTAGTGTAGACGATCGGATAGCGAGAAAGGCTATCTCCACCAGCAACCCGTCTAGAACGCGAGTGTCCTTTTCGGAAGGCGGTTTGGCAGGAAAACTCTGCAGCCTCAATGTTTCCAAGAAGAAGTCGACGTACTGGAGTTCTGGGAAGGGATTCTCCAGCCCAGTAGATGTGATTGATACCCACGAGCTGGGAGTCGGTTGCTTCACGCATTGGTATGGCTTACTGGCGGACGTCAGCTCCAGGAACAGGAACAGCTTTTGAAATCTGAACTCTTGCGTTTACGAGTGCAATGTACGAAGGTCCCGAGGATATGGCCTGAGGCAACAATTCGAATTGAAGGTTCACTGTTCCCGGGCTCTGGTGCGGTCATGGTCGTCGGATCATGGACTCTTATTACGTCGAGTTCCGGGTTGTTAGTTGAGGATCTTCGCCAAGCTGTTTGTTTCGATGGTTGTGATGTTTGCCTTCCGCTTGTTTCGTTTCAACACGGCCGGAGCTTGAGCTGGAGCGGGTGATGTGCCAAGGCCGAAGATCGCTGGGTACCCGTCGATCAGAGGCGTGTCGTTAGGGATTCAATGTACCTTTTGTTTCGTGGCTTCACGTTCCCAGTTCCTCGTGGAATTCTTCTCGATTGCTGGCTTCAACCTTGATAATTGATGCTTGACAAGATTGTGCGCGCTAGACTCATAGACATCGCTGCATTCGATGCGCCTATGAACTCGAACTTCTTATTTGTTTTCGAGCTGCTCGGACTCACCTCAACTCTAGTGTAAGCGCCTCAGCTGCGAGCCCTGCGAGCACCTCATGTTCACCTCATGTTAAGGCCCCAGAACAAGCTTTCAATCCCACTTCCCTGCTCCCGCCAAGGAAAATGTCTGGAAAGCTCGGACCTGAATAGCTTCATAGCGTACGGAGTATCATTATTATAACGGCACTGCGACAGTTCACCATCAGGCCATATTTTCTCCTTACCAGTTACTTGGCTCGGACGTCCGTCCGCCTATCGTCGCGCGGTGAATGTTCAGCTCAGTATGTCGTCAGTCGTGCTCAAATCCGAGTCATCGCCAACATGGGTGAACTGGACGACTACTTCTGACCATACCATGTGCCCCATCAACGTCATTGCTGTCGTCTGATACTTATGGATTCTGGAATAATCCAGTTGCTGCACCTGTATATCCCGGGCTCCTTCCATCCGTAAGTGGTGAGTCAGTTGGGGTGACACAACGTCGAATGCATCAAACCCGGGATAACGAGTTCGGCGCTGAATAGTGAAGCCCCCAGCGAGGAGTAGCAACAAACCTTAATGCTAACTTTTAAACCGCCCCGACGGGATGCTGGTTCCGTGAGTTGGCGTATGGGAAGGCTAGCAGCACGACAAGAAGCGCTTGATCACGACCGAAATCAGCTTGAGAGCTAATTACATCTTTCCTACATGACGATGTCGCTCTAACTTGGGGCTCGAAAGAGTTGGCTGATTATACACTAGGACGCCGCCAACTTGAGCGCCGCGACTCTTTTAGGTGTCCGTCTTGTGCGGAAGCAGTGGAACGGAGAAGGAACGGCAGGGAAGGGAAGGGCGACTCCAGCGAAGCTATACGACCTCGTGCCGCTTGTAATAATAAGCTTACCATCTCAAGTTGCTTCTCAATCTAGCCTCGACGCGGCAATTCTGTGGCCAATTGATTGCGCCCGTCAACTTAAACGAGATACTAAGGTTTCCCGACTGTCCCAAACCGGCTCAAGTTGAGCGCACGTCTCGCCCTGGTCATCTGGACAACCGCTGATCGCGTGCCCTCTTCCTTTGCCCATAGGTGGTTGACCGCCGGTTGAATCCCCCGCTCCCAACCGCTATGGTCCTGGATCCCGTATTGATACCTGCATGGAATTATAGGCGACCTGACCGAAATATACCTCACTGTGAAGCTGGACCACGGGTGGGGAGCCCATCAATTGACGGCTGCTGCAGGGCCCGGATTGTCTCCGCGCTGGTCACCTACATCAACACTACAGTGGGTTGCAGACCCGGAGAATGGAAGGGCACACCAACCAACGAGCTGCTGTTTCAAATTCATTGGAAGGGGCCTAGCTCCGTCCGAACCCGCAAATCCTCGCTGCACTGGTTCCTTTGGTTCAAAGAAACAGCGCGTCCGATCCGCGGAACCATTGTGTAATCTCATATGTAGCGTAGAAGAGTACAACTACTCGCGTAGAAACCATCAATCCCTGTACCTTGCGCGAAAGAAACGGCCTGGACGCCCACGCCCAAAAATGCCGCCCCTCTGCATGCGACGTGCAGCACGGTGCTCCATACAGCCATTCTTGCTCCGCTAAAAGCCTCCGGAGGTCCAATGTCCAGGTCGATCATGCCCAGACCTGCCCTTGTCCTTCTCCACGTTTGCCAAGAGACCAAGACATCCCTGGCAGTTCCAATGGGCCTCTCGGTTCCGCCTTGGGGATAATGTGCAAGCTCTAGCAGGCATTGATGCTATTCAGATATACTCTACAGCGGGATTTTACACTACGTCTGTTGAATCAGGTGCTTCGTGGAATCAATTGGGGATAGACAAGTCATTTTTCCGGGGCAGAAAAGGTGAAGTTAAAGTTGAATTATGCCCGCTCTTCTTGTTTTGCTCTCTCACGTCGTTACCAATTCGAAGCTATTATTGGAGACCTGATGGGAGAGGGGAGGGGCAAGGTCCCGTGGAGAACTGTGCCAAGTCCTGCAGGCGGCACATAGTGCCGACTCGAGGTTGCAGGGCAAGGGCATAGCGACCATGGCTAGCGTGCAAACCGCCTGTGCGTGATCGAATCGGCGCGTTGCTATCCGGAAAGGTCCTCAATCCACCACGAAGCACTATGGTTGGCTGGCCGCATGCGGGTGGCTGGGGAGAGGAGAGGAAGGGCTCTGGGAGAAGAAAGGCCGCCGATTGAGCTTGGTCCCCCAAACTTGCGGTCTTGGAGGTTGCTAGTCGTGAGAGTAGTTGATGGACGTCAGAGTCAAACGCCCACGGTGAGGAGAATAGGGCGTTGAGGTTATCTGGTTGTCCGTTAGACTCTTCAGCCTAATACACGCCATGAAGGCGAACGGCACAGAGATCAGTGTTCGAGACTGCGCATGTGCTCCGAGGACAATGGGTCACTGGATTGAAGAGCCTGGAAGGTCCAACCGTGTCTCTGTGAAACGCACCGACCGCCTGGAAGGCGTTGTGTCGTTAAGCATTCCTGGGTCGAAACCAACCGCCTGGCGCCACTTCCCCCACCGCACCGCACCTTTCCCGTGATGACAACATGAATGCTCCGTACATACAGCTTTGGAATGACTAAGGTAATGGTGAGGACCAGAGAGCACGACGTTGGGGAGGCAGCAAGCGAGAAATCAGGTTGGGACATCTCCGCGGCATGGTCAATCTATCATCTACACGATCCTGAGATCGGTGACATTGATCTATTTCACAAAGAGCGCGACGCCGGGAGCTGCGCGCCACAGGGAAGTAAGAGCACGGTCGGGATCTTGAGCAGAGTAAAAACTCGCGATGGTGTCGAGGCGCAAGCCACTATGAGGAAAGGCGACCAGTGGGTTAAGGTCGCTTCGGGAAGAGCAACGCAAAGAGAAGATTTCGCGCACACCGCGACAAACCGGGAGAGCCGCTCTGCACGGCGGGGAATATTCGGGATCCGAATTGATCATTGATGCGCAGAGCCCTATCCGTACTTACACTGGCCGGCGACGGCAGGTATACTCAGCTCCCCGCATGAGTAGACGCGGGTAGCCCCGTATATACGGTGTGCCCTACTTGTACGTGGCGTATACTAAAGCGGATATATCGCTCAAGCTTCTGGTACTTCCTAGTGTTCATACACTGTATTTAGCGTATTTTCTCTCTCGCATACAGACTCCTCCCAACCAACAACCGCTATTTCGAGCCGACCAAGCAACTTTCCGCTCGCGATAAGAAGGGCCCTTCCCGTTGGGGCAACTGAATTTCCTGGTGGAGCAAAAGAAAGTTTCCTGAAATTGAACAGGAAGAGAGAAAAAAAAAAGGTGGGACATCATAGAGCTAAGAAAGGACCGAAGCATGAACGAAAATCGCCATCTGCGCCTTTTTCTCTCTGCCCTTGGGCCAGCCGACCGCCGCGTCGGTCTCTCGAACGTTCGGAAAGGGGTACGAGGCGAAAAAAAAAAGTGTGTGCCTGGAATTCTACGCCATCCATCCGGAGACTCCTCGGACTGAACAATTCCAGAAGGCGAGGTTGGGAGCATGCAGGATAACCCGGACCTGGATCGAGTAGAGTAGCGCCCATTCGGGTATCCCCGCGCCCAGTCCAGTCGAAGAGCTTCATTCAAAAAAGCGACATCAATTGAGGTGGCAATTGGCTCCCAATGAACAATTAATGTTCGTTTTCACACTACCCAGGCGGGGGATGGGTTGCACTATACATTCTACGGTAAAGAAGTAGGTCAGGAGGTCGTTGCTGACCGCCAAAGCGACGGCGTGCCCTTCTCGTCGAGGAGCCCGCCGTGTCGCACCGGCCCAGTGTCGTCATTGGTACGGCGTTGTCGGCAAAGAAGACGAAGCGGAGGAAGATAATAATTTCGAAGTGTCCACTAGGGCGGGCGACCACCACACCCTTGTCACCTCGGCCAGCACGACGCACGCTCCACCATCGCGAGCCTTCACGCCCCCCTTCCCCACTCCTCTTAGTGTGTACCCCCAAAGCTCGGAGGCTAGAAGCAGGGAAATATTACTGCAATGCGCTTCTGATGAGGGGAGACCGCCGGTCCTGGCCCTGAAATTGCACTGAGGAAGCCGCTGGGGAGGCATGTGCCCTGGCTCTCTAGAACGAAAAATCCCGCAATCCCCAAAGGGCTCTCGCCCGCACATACGAATTTTGCAAAATTCCTTACCGTTCCTTACTGTCGAGAGTACACGCTGGACACAGTTAAATACCGATTGTCAGAGACTGTATACGAGTGCGTGCGTTTCCTAGTCCTGTTGAATTGGATGTTTTACAATCAACAGTCGGCGGTGGACGTGACTCGGTTGACGGTTTTGCGCCGATTGGGAGGGTGTTTCTGTTTCTCCGGTAGTGATGTTTCTTAAACTTTTGACTTGCTATTATTACTCTTTGCCATAACAAAGGACGACATATTGTGCCGGGCTTCAAATTGCGTTTCTATCCGGGCGACACATTCCACTTGACCGGCTTGGCATGAGAAAGCGAAGCTTTATGTTATAGACTTTCCTTCGCGATAACTGATAATACGTTGATGGTGACACCCCGCAAACTCAGGTCAGCGCATGTCCCCTCGCCAAGCATACACTACACTACATACAGCAGGGCAAGCTGCCATCGAGCGAAACGGCAGAGAGCGAGGGGACAGCAGCGTTGTTGGGGTTGGAGGCGGGAGTGGGGGGACCTCGCGGTTCCCTCGTCCGCGCTTTTGTTTACATCCTCGATTACCACTTTGGGACTGGGGGTCGACCGAGGATCCTGGAAGCACAGTATGGGATCAAGCAAATAATCCCAGCCGGTTCTATCGTCTGGTCCAGTGCGGTGCCATTGTGGGAGCCAAACTAGCCCTGTCCATGTCCGCTGTCACCTCATTGACCCCCTCTAATAAAAATATCCCGTACGAGCACAGGGCGCCGCCCACATGTCGAGGTCGCACACAATTTTGGAGCACCAGCCAGTGAATGTTGGTTGTGTAGGCTGTGACGCGTAGTCTTTCGTGTCTCGAGGGAGATTGATGCTTCAAGAGCGGATTCCCAACGGAAGTCTGATGTACTGGCGAGGATAGCGGGAATTTCTGAATCTCGCGATCATCTGGAGAGGGAAGAGGTCCTCGCTGATCGTCCGGCGCAACTTGGATTTTTTTCCATGGAACTAAGAAAGCTACCTACCTTCTAATTGTTGCGACTGCACGGCTCCGAGCTGCACGTGTGTGCGCACGTCCTGGTCGCATTTGATGTATTTCCAGTTGTGTAGTCGCGCACTGTGTGATCGAATTACGGGCAGGAACGGAGGTTATTCCTCTATGTGAGCTACTGGCCGCAATGCGAGTCCAGGCCGGAGAGTACTCCGTGCCCGTCCAGCGTACCCCATGCGGTCCTTGGTACAAGAAGCTCGTTCCGAGGACTACCAGAAACACTAAAGAACAGGAACTTAACATCAATTGAAGGAAGCAACGATACGATCAGTGATCCGTCTTGTTACTGACAGCAATTGACTAACCGGGGGCACCGGAAATCCGCAAATCAGTTGCGGCCGGACACACCTTGTCTCTCGGGTAGTGTGCAACTCTCACTGACAGCTAGCGCGCAACTAGTCCGAGTCTAGTTTTGCCTTCAGTGTCGCCAACGTACCTGCGCTCAACGCCGTCTTCGCCGGCCGTAGCGTAATAAACCATCAATTCGAGTGTCCCGCGCAGTGTGAAAATCGAGCCCTGCCCTGAGCCCTGGACTGGAGGATTTTCCGTCTACTCCGTACGTCGGCAAAGGTCGTTCGCCACCCACCCTTGCTCTTGCCTTCTCCGCTCCACATTGCTTCAATTGATCGATGCGTCTACCGCCCACGCCCCCCCACCCCACTTGCCTCCACCCCACCCCCCCGGCCGGTCCTTTCTCTGGAGCTACCTGTTTAGCGCACAATCGGCTCGTTACCAGGCAAGAGGAAGCTTCCTCATAAATCCCCAACCTGCCGCTCTCTCTTCCACGACTCCTCCCTCCCCTTCTTTTTTCCCTTCCTCCATCACCCACGAAGGTTTCCAGTTTGCGTTCTACTGAATTGGCCCTCAAGTTTCGTGTGGTGGTGCTTCTGAGGCTCGCCTTCTCTTCCCTCCCCTCGCGTCTTGTGTAGGATTTGACCCTCTCCCCTCAAACTTCTATCTCTTCTTCACCGCGACCAAAAAAGAGCGCACGCGTCCCGCCGTGCAAACTTACTCTCCCCGCAAACCCCCTACTCTTTCGATTGAATTGGAATCTTGGGAGACAACAAAACACCTGTTGAGAGTGTTTGTAGAGCTGCAAAACCTGCACGCTCTTGTCATCATCCTTTACGCCAAAACAACCACCGACGCGTGATTGTTCTGCGCCCCGCGCACAAAACATTCCACAATGGCTGACGCCCCGTCTACCTCGGCTCAGCCGACCAACTACGATGAGAAGGACGTGAAGCCCGTCAACCCCCCCGTCAACCCCCCTGTCGCTGGCAAGCGTGCCGCGGACGACGAAGACGATGTTGAGGACCTCGACGCCCTTATCGACGAACTCGAGAGTCAGGATGGCCACGATGTTGAGGAGGAGGAGGAAACTGGACTCGGCGGAGCTCGTATTGTCCCCGAGGACATGCTCCAGACCTCCACCATCACTGGTCTTACCTCCGACGAGGTACTCGCCCGCCGTCGCAAGTACGGTCTCAACTCCATGAAGGAGGAGCGTGTAAGTTTCTATCCCTCGCAACCTCGCAGTATCTCTGGGCAGCGGCGACAGCCCCAGCGCATCAGGTGCTTGCGGAGCATACCAATGCGGTATCGCTCGCTTTGAGCTGCGCGCGTTATTGATCGACATTTCCTTTCTTCTGCGAGCAATACTAATCTCTCTGGCTTTAGGAAAACCTCATTCTCAAGTTCCTTAGCTACTTCGTTGGTCCCGTCCAGTTCGTCATGGAGGCCGCCGCCGTCCTTGCTGCCGGTCTCGAGCATTGGGTTGATTTCGGTGTCATCTGCGGTCTGCTTCTGCTTAACGCCACTGTCGGTTTCGTCCAGGAGTTCCAGGCTGGTTCCATCGTCGAGGAGCTCAAGAAGACTCTTGCTCTGAAGGCTGTCGTCCTCCGTGACGGCTCGCTCAAGGAGCTTGAGGCCCCCGAGGTTGTCCCCGGTGATATCCTTCAGGTTGAAGGTAAGAAACCCTGCATCATATCATAGGAGTCCAGGTTACAGGAGTCTTGGTCCCACAGTCTCTAACTCGCTGCTACAGAGGGTACTATCATCCCCGCTGATGGCCGCATCGTCACTGAGGAGGCCTTCCTCCAGGTCGACCAGTCCGCTATCACTGGTGAATCCCTTGCTGTCGACAAGCACATTGGTGACTCCTGCTACGCTTCCTCCGCCGTCAAGCGTGGTGAGGCCTTCATCATCGTCACTGCCACTGGTGATAACACCTTCGTCGGTCGCGCCGCCGCTCTCGTGTCGCGTGCCTCCGCCGGAACCGGTCACTTCACTGAGGTCCTCAACGGCATTGGTACTGTGCTCCTGATTCTCGTCATCTTCACCAACCTGGTTGTCTGGGTTGCCAGCTTCTACAGGAGTGTCGGTATTGTTGAGATCCTCGAGTTCACCCTTGCCATCACCATTATTGGTGTCCCCGTCGGTCTTCCCGCTGTCGTCACCACGACCATGGCTGTCGGTGCTGCCTACCTCGCCAAGAAGAAGGCTATCGTTCAGAAGCTCTCTGCCATTGAATCGCTTGCTGGTGTCGAGATTCTCTGCTCGGACAAGACGGGTACTCTCACCAAGAACAAGCTCTCGCTTGCCGAGCCCTACACCGTCGCCGGCGTCGACCCCGACGACCTCATGTTGACTGCCTGCTTGGCTGCTTCGCGCAAGAAGAAGGGTATGGATGCCATCGACAAGGCCTTCCTTAAGGCTCTCCGCTTCTACCCCCGCGCCAAGGGCGTCCTGAGCAAGTACAAGGTCCTCGAGTTCTTCCCCTTCGACCCCGTCTCCAAGAAGGTTGTTGCCGTCGTCGAATCGCCCCAGGGCGAGCGCATCACCTGCGTCAAGGGTGCTCCCCTCTTCGTCCTGTCCACTGTCGAGAAGGATCACCCCATCCCCGATGAGGTCGACCAGGCCTACAAGAACAAGGTTGCCGAGTTCGCCACCCGTGGTTTCCGTTCTCTCGGTGTTGCCCGCAAGCGAGGTGAGGGCTCTTGGGAGATCCTCGGTATCATGCCTTGCAGCGATCCTCCCCGCCACGACACTGCCCGCACTATCAACGAGGCCAAGCGTCTCGGTCTGTCCATCAAGATGTTGACTGGTGACGCCGTCGGTATCGCCCGTGAGACCTCTCGCCAGCTTGGTCTCGGCACCAACGTTTACAACGCCGAGCGACTTGGTCTTGGTGGCGGCGGTGACATGCCCGGTTCCGAGGTTTATGATTTCGTGGAGGCTGCTGATGGCTTCGCTGAGGTCTTCCCCCAGCACAAGTACAACGTCGTCGAGATCCTGCAGCAGCGTGGTTACCTTGTTGCCATGACTGGTGACGGTGTCAACGATGCTCCTTCGCTGAAGAAGGCCGATACTGGTATTGCTGTCGAGGGCTCTTCCGACGCTGCTCGCTCCGCCGCCGATATCGTCTTCCTTGCCCCTGGTCTTGGTGCTATCATCGACGCTCTGAAGACTTCTCGCCAGATTTTCCACCGCATGTACGCCTACGTCATCTACCGTATCGCCCTGTCGATCCATCTCGAGATCTTCCTTGGTCTCTGGATCACCATCCTGAACAGGTCGCTCAACATCAACCTGGTCGTCTTCATTGCCATTTTCGCCGATATCGCCACCCTTGCCATCGCCTACGACAATGCTCCTTACTCGTCTACGCCCGTCAAGTGGAACCTCCCCAAGCTCTGGGGAATGTCCGTCCTCCTCGGTGTCGTCCTGGCCGTTGGTACTTGGATCACCCTCACTACCATGTACGCTGCCGGCACCGCCGATGGTGGTATTGGTCAGAACTTCGGTAACCTGGATGAGATTCTCTTCCTCCAGATCTCTCTTACTGAGAACTGGCTCATCTTCATCACTCGCGCCAACGGACCCTTCTGGTCGTCTCTTCCTTCTTGGCAGCTGGCTGGCGCTATCCTGATTGTCGATATCATCGCCACCTGCTTCACCATCTGGGGTTGGTTCGAGGGTGGTCAGCAGACCTCTATTGTCGCCGTCGTCCGTATCTGGATCTTCTCGTTCGGTGTCTTCTGTGTCATGGGCGGTGTCTACTACCTGCTCCAGGGCAGCCAGGGCTTCGACAATCTCATGCACGGCAAGTCCATCAAGGGCAGCCAGAAGCAGAGGTCTCTTGAAGACTTCGGTAAGTTATCAATCCGTTACTTCTCATGCAACAGCAATGATCAGCCTGCTAACGTCTCCACCCCCATACAGTTGTCTCTCTCCAGCGTGTGTCGACCCAGCACGAGAAGTCTCAGTAAACGCCTACATCGCATATCACTGTGGAAGAGGAGGACACAAGGCCATACGGATAAAGGATGGGTGTCTGGACAATCGATTGCCCTCTTCCACGAGATGGAGTGAGGTCCTCGGCCGCAAGGGCGTGGACCGAAATATTAATGGGCGATGGGGTAAGCGCTTTTGCCTCTTCGACCCGGCTGCGCATAGACTCTGCCAGAGTCGCGCAGAAGATCTGCCTAGTCATCTAGGCTACTACCTTTTTTCTCTGTCCAAAATTTATTCTCCGGCCTGAGAGTCATCAGGTAAATAAACCGGAAAATGTTGTGGGAGTTTTAGTTGAAACAGGGGGCATGTTGGACCCTGTAGAGGAGTCGTATAGACTGGAATAAAAAAATCAATGAATTTAATGCTTTTCGTGTAATTGAGCGTGAGCTTAAAGCGACAACCATCAAGGCTGTCAGTGGTGCCCAGAAGCATCAAATCCGTACAAAGGCATTCTGTGCCGTAGCCGTCGGGAGTGGCAGCGTCATTGAATTGATGTTGTAGTGATGATGTCCACACTGTTTTGCTATTTTGATGGTGGAACCTTCAACTTGAATCTTGCATCCTGAACCATGTGCCGGAATTCCCCATTTTGATTCACAACACCACCAGTTCCCTGATGCCCGCACAACCGACTTCACCACACTTTACTTTTCGCACGTCCAGGGCTTCTTGATAGGTAGTCTGCCTATAGGCGAGACATCAGATGCCGCCTCGACAGATTCCGGGTTTCTACTATGGTAAGTTCCGCAGAAGGCGCAATCTGCCACTGATACGGTAACAAGTCATGGGATATGATGGAAACCGGACGATTATATATGTACGTATATTCTTTTCCTTGATATGATTTGCTAACGGGTTCTCATTGGGCCCGACATGCGAGAGCAGATGTGGCAAAGGGCAAGTACTTCAAGATCGAGAGCCACACCACGGCGCCCACCGGCGCGGCGTGGTCCTCGCGCAACGTCCGGAAGCGCGCCCAGAAGGAACGAGAGGACCGGCGCTCGCGGAACGAACATGCAAAGCGCGCCCGGGTGGTCGGGGAGCAAGTCGCGCCCGTGCGCCGACGCGCCGGGTACGGGGACTCCTCCCCTTCGTCGTTGTCGGCGGCGGGGATGATGGTGCTTGCGGAGTACGGGGGGAACGACAAGGTGGTACGGCGGGAGGAGGTGCGGGCCAAGGTGTTTGCGGAGAGGGTCGTCCCGATGGGAATCGTCGACGTGCGTGAGGGGGATAACCCGTTTGTGGTTCGGAGGCCGCCTGTCGTGGGGCTTTTCGATGTTATGAGTCTGGGTAGCGGGTATGAGTGTGCCTTTTTCTGTGAGTTTTTTTGGGGGGGTTCTTTCCTTCCAGTCTCCTTTGATGTGCAGACCGCGCCCTCTTCCTCCCCTCCCCCGCCCCGGGGGTAGGAAGGGTTGGAATGGGGCCTGGCAGGGGGGGAGAGGGGGATTTAGCTGACAGTGTCCTTGTAAGGCAATCCTCTGGGCGGAGGATCGGCCCTGGAACAACAGGTCGTTCTGACGCATGGGGACGGGAGGTATGGCCCTTTTTTTCCACCTTAGTATCAGCCTCTCTTCAACCCCTTCCCCACCCAGGTACAAGGTCGTGTCTAGGAAGCTGACATAGCTCATTTCCCGGTGACCCAGGGTAGTCGGCCCCGGCACAAGAAACGGCGCGGTCCCAGACACACTCCCTCTCTTTCACTTTCCCGTGGTGAGGGTGGCGCGTCTCGAAATGAACTTTGTCATGCGCAGCCCGCACGAGCAGCGGCTCATGTTCGGCGGCAGTTACGACCGCCAGCTGCGGTTCTTCTGGGGCGACGCCGCGGGGGCGGCCCCGGTGGTTGGCGATGACGAGTCGCACTTGAGCGATCAGGCGGTGGCGTTGTACCAAAATAGTTCCGTTCCCTGTGAGTCTCTTTTCTAACACTCACGCAACCCTGTGGCATATTTACCAAAATCCGTGTAAAAATACATGGGAGACTAAACGAAGATGGGATGGGGTGTCCGGTTTCGTCGAGGGTGTAGGTCTCAGCATGCGCGAGGCACGGCTTCCTACCTTCCAGCACCGTTTAGATCCTGGACCCGGTGCCCCTGCGCACGAAGCAAGCCCGTACCTCGCCTGCGTCGCCGCGGAACGCGGCGTCGTCTTAGTACACCCGCGCGGGGTAGGTTCTCGCTTCGTCATGAGGCCGGAGGCCTTCGGCACGGTGCTGGCGGTGAACTGGTCCCCGGCGGAACCGCACGTGGTCTTCGCCGGCGGACGGCGAGGGATCGTCGCGATGATAGATACGAGGGTGGGAGGCGGCGGCTGGGGGCTGGCCGGGGGTTTCCGGCACGGGTCGGCGGTGGCGAACGTGCGGTCGGGAGTGGGCGGGAGCGAGCACGGCGTGCTAGTGCAGGGTATACAGGACAGGATGGCGCTGTACGACCGGCGATGGGTGGGGGGGACGGTATCCGCGGAGAGGTTCCCGTCCTCGTCGTTTTCACCCCCGCGGGCGGCGGCGGCGGCGGCGAAACCGGTGGTGCGATTCGACGGGTACGCCAACAAGACGCGGCTAGGCGTCGGGCTGGACGTGAACGAGCGCGCTGGAGTGGTGTACGCGGCGCACGACGACGGTGAGGTGGGCATGTTCTCGGTCTACTCGGGCCGGAAGTTGGGGCTCCTCGGGATGAAGAGAAGGGCGAGCAGGATCGCGGAGGAGGAGGGGGCTTCTCCCTCGGGATTGGACCCTGTGAGGTGTCTGAGAGTGCGGGGGGTGGAGGGGGAGGAGATGGATAGCGTGTTTGTGGGGACGGCGGGCGGGATCGCGAAGTTTTCCTACGAGGTGGTTGATGAAGCTTTCTGAGATCCCGTGTGGACACTCCTTTTTTCTCTCATGGTGCGGAGGATGGAGGGGCCTTTGAAGGCGAGGAGTCCACCTGTCTATTCTTTTTTTCCCCCAAAGGCGTCAAATCTAGTTAATCCTATGTGGTGCTACAGATTTACAGGAACATGGAAGGGTTTCTAGAAAGGGGTCTCGAGGGCATTGATACCCAGGTTTACACTTTATCTTACATGAGCAAAGAAATGCATCGTCCTGTGCTCAAGTTGCTCCATGACGCGGTGAATTGCGTCGGTTAGGGTAAGCACGCGTCAATACGACAAGAAAGCCGGCCAGCCATTTTCCCCTCCTCGAGTAGTTCGAAGCTGCGTTACGAGGCGAGCAGCTCAACTCCCGTCTGGACAGAGCAGGACGGAAGATCAGATGATATTGACCGAGTGTCAATTCTCACCGTTCCTGTTCTCTGCGGCCCGGGAAGGGAGTTCAGAGGGAGACGATCGATCGACAGGGCCGAACCAGGGCGGGTCTGTTTTCGTCTCATCATGGGACGTTGATGGGTGGAAACTCATGCTGGGTGGACGAGACGTGATCGACGACGATCCTGGGGAGCCCCGCGTGTCGATGGGGCAGTGGGCATCGGCTCCTCCATCTGTCTCCAAGGACGTTTCTGTGTCGGGATGTGGGCCCGATTGGGAAGATACTCCAGTCCCCAGCTACCGTTATTCCGGGTTGTGGCTCGGTCTGCCTGGTTGAGGACTCGCGATCTTCACGGTGAGAGTCTGATAATCCTGATGATTGAGGCGAGGGGAGATGGGTGACTGCACCACCACGCACATCAATCGCAGGCGGTGCGAACTGCTTTTCGCCGGAGCCCTGAGGGACGTCAGATTCGTGTACGAGTACGGAGCTAAGCACACACAACTCCGTGGAGTAGACGGGCTTGACCGAGACGAGTATAGGCGGGTCTGCCAGAAGGGGAAGGAAGGAGCCCAAAGAGGCGTGGTGGTGGCGCCGGGACGGGTTTCCTAGCGGCGATCAGATTCCAGGATGCAAATTGAACGGTGGCTACTCGATCCGAACGGCCAATCTGGTAATTCACAGATCGATGTTTATTACGTCTTGCTTGTATCGAATCGCTCTGGACATCAGGTGAAATTGATGTTGGGGTGTGTTGATCACAGCTGAGCTGAAGCGTTGTCTGGTGCCCTCCCCCGCTCTGTGTGAGGGACATGGAGGGAAGGGAGCCCACGACAGCTGGAGAAAAGTAAAGTGTGGAACAACGGACCCGAGTCGTTCATGCCCCAGTGAACCCCTGTCTGCCGACTACGCCGTCTCCCACACCACGGGAAAAGCAATAAGAAGATGAAGTTTAGCCCAAATCGTACATTGGAGGTCGAGGATATGCCCTTAGATCTGTAGTGTGCTGTACGCTTCATGTGGCTGTGTACTGCTTGCTACCGCGTCTTCCATTCCGTCCAGTTTCAACTGAGAGGGAGGCATCAACAATGGATTCACACGATTTGTCGAGTTGATGTGAAGAACTGAACGCGTGCTAATACGTACTGGCATGGGGAATATGATGGCAGCACAGGGGTTTCTTGCACGTGCAGGAGAGTATACGGAATAGCGTCAAGACTAATCGTAGGCGAAAGCCGAAGTCATTGAACCCAGGCCCGCGGATCTTCCCTCAGCGGTGCTCTGGCCCCCCCTGTCCCTGGAGAAGAAGCAGATGGAAGCAGCACAGAGCACAGTGGTGGTGGTGGTGACTGGAGGGCAGTGTCCCGAGACGCTGAGGTGGTGTAATGAAACCCCACACGCACCCCGGGCGCCGGCTGAGGCCGTTCGCTTGAATTAGTGCGAGTGGAGGTTGCAATCCGGGTAGCTCAATGTCGTGCCCCGGGACACGCGAAGGAGTGTACT
>JAXQGT010000035.1:0-20056 GCA_037040375.1 Basipetospora sp. M8501
AGGGCACCATCCCCAGCTATGCCGCCCGCACCACCTCCTCTATCACTGCGCCTACTTCCGCACCGGCGGTAGAAAATGCCCTCTCCTCCGCGCTGGACGAAGGGGATCTGTTCCCGTCCTCCGCGGCGGCGGCGGCGGCGGCGGCGCCGGGAGACATGAAGGCCTCGTGGTTCTTCGACATCCACGAGGACACTCCTGAGCAGGAGATGACCAACCTCCTCCAGCACGGGACCTGCGTGCTGGACATCTCGTCCGACGAGGAGTCGGAGCGCCGGGCAACGCGCGAGCGGGCCGAGGGCCGCGACAAGGAGAACATCCCGCCCGCTGACGACATCAGTCAGACCACCACCTCGTCGTCGTCACGCCGGGCCGCCCGGTTCAGCGAGGATGAGATGCAGGTTGAGAAGGAGAGGATGGCGCTCGCGGACCTGGACGCCTCCGAGTTCTGGCCCAAGGGATGCGATGCCACCTCGGTGGTCTTCATCCCCGAGGATGAAGATGACGTGGAGACGGTTCGCGGGGAGACGGTGGAGCCTGAGGCAGCTCCTGAGGAGTTTTCTGGACTCGGGCAACAGCCGGGGCAACCTCAGGTTGAGGAACCAGAGAGTGAGAAGCAGCACGCGGCGCCCGAGGCGGAAAAGGGACTGGGCGAGTTGGTCCCCGAGGATGTGGACGAGCTGCTGAGGAGTGCGGCGGAAGAGCCCTGCGTCAAGGCCGCTTTGCTGGAACCCATGGAAGGCACGGGGGAGAACTTTGAGTTGTGGGAGAGTGGCAGCGCGAAGGATGATGGTGCCGAGGTCACTGGCCAGGCTGTCGAGGCGTAAACCCCACGAGGAAACCGATTCCGAACTTTCAATCTTCTTCCTCCCTCTTTTGTGTCCAAAAGAGTCCGAGGATGACCCAGGGGGCTTCATGGCCTGCGGGGTATAGGGTTAATCGCGTTCCTTTCCTAGGTAGGGGGTAGGTCTGATACCCGCACGCGGCGTTCTGAGCTCCGGTTGGTGGACAACTCGGAGGTATGAGGAGCACATGACAGAGGATCTGGATCAGGAGGGATATGAGGCGGAAGGGAATGGACGGAATGTTTCTTCTCAAAGTCAAAGGGGAATGGGGGGCGTCTGGTCACTTCTGGGCGTTTTTATGGGATCTTGCAAGCTTTATCCACTTCTGCCGTTCTTTACAATTTTGAGAGGCTACTCTCGCGCGCAATAATGCTTCCCCGGGGTCACTTGCAAAAGGGCGGTTATGAACTTTTGATATTTATTGAGCTTGAGCTTGATTCAATATATACGCCTGGTTATACTGCCTTGACAGACATACTGGCCTGGGATGTAATCAAGTTGGAAGACCGCCCCCCGTTGAGTGGTTCTACACTCTGCCCTTCCTTTATGCGTCATCAGCCCTCAGTGGGTGGGGTAGGAGTCAGACTCCGTGATTCCGGCCCTTACAACCACGGCCAGCAACCCGGTGCTGTGAGGATTCTACGAGAAGAACAGTAGCAAGTGGCTCGGGCAACCTCGGGTGCATTCGCAATCTTCCACAGAAGCTGGAGCTTGGGAGAGATGGAATCACTCTGTTCCAGTTGCATCTAGCACGACTTGCACCCCCGTACTGCGTGGCGGACATGCTCTTTACTTTAGATGTATGTAGGCGAAACGCCCTGGAGCTGTGAAACTGGGCGATTCTGTAGCTTGCCGAAGTCTCTCTATCACAACAATGAGGTAGAGATCGCTGACCCCGTATGCCCAACCGGGCGGAGTCCGATGACACGTCAGACACCATAACTCCTATACGTAGTACTATGGCTGCTAACCCGGAATATCAGATGAGCCGAGAGCCCCTAGGAGAAGCCAGGCGCTGCAAAGCATTCGTGTCAGTCTACTTATGGCCAATTCCACCCGTAGACGATGTGAGGGATCATATAAAACGCCCTCCTCCTTGCCAGTTACCTCAGCGGGGCATGGCTGTCGAGAGTTGCCTGGGAACTAGGTTTTGAGCGTTCGGCCAGATGGGACGGAGATGACACGCCTGGTATGTGGCTCTGGTTCTCGGACTTGCAGTGACATCCCTGCCAGTGGAAGCAGTGGTCAGAAAAAAGTCCGAAGGAGGAAGCGTCATATCGGCAGGGTTTTTTGTACCCTTACTGATACTGCCAGTACATCGTGTGAACTGCCCAGACGTTGACCGGATAGAAGAAGCATATATGGGATTATTCTCCGCGTGTGTGTATTTGAGTAACCCCCTCATCTGACCTGGAACGCTCCCTAAAGGGCCATTCAATAAACAGTGGCACAACGTTGGGCGTAGTCCGTCGCCGTGGCTCCAACCGCGGCAAAGCCACGTTCGGTGAGTAGAACACTACGTTCCCGCCGGCATCCTGAGCATAGGCATGGGTACATGCGGCCTTCATTCTGAATGTCACCGGTTCCCACCCACATCGAGTGACCACCTTTCCGAGAATGGCTCTGGCCAATGCGTGTCTGTCAGTCCTCCTTCTCGATCCTCCCCCGTATGTACCTCATACAAAGACACAGCCCGGAAGTCCCTTTCCCACCGGTAATACAATCGAATAGGCATCAGCAGAAAGGGGGGAAAAAAAGAAACGTGCTACCCCCGGAAGAACAATTGTATCGAGTGTGTTCCGGTTGTGCCCCGGCCTCCGGCCGCGGGGACGGCCCCACATGACCCCACCTGGCGATTGGATCGGTTCAGTTGTCGCCGGCGGGTGAACAGGCACCGGGGTGTCCCGCAGTTGGGAAGACGCTCTTGAGTCGAACATGAAGGTGCGAGTAATAGTTGGAGATTCGGACTTGGTCCGTTCACCAGGGCAACCTGCAAGATTGACAACAACTGTATCCCGCCAAAAGCTGTCGTGCTCGCATATGGAAATGAGACGGTTCAGGGCACGAGGGGAAAGAGCTGGACCTTCCAGCTGAGGGCTGGCGCTTCGTGGGCCGGCTGCTCGTAACACGATGCTTCAGTCTTAGAGTATGCCTCTGCCTAGAGGCAGTACATCACGATACACTGCTGTTGATAGCGAAAGGGTCTCACAGGTCATCTCCATGGAATAACTTAAATTAGGTCAGGCCAATCCCATCCTATTCGAAGGCCAGTGAAACTGTCGTTCGTGGTAATAATTATATCTCCGACTTCTACAATAGCTTCAGTTAATATATCGTCAATTGACGAGCAAACCGGGCATTGCGCAGTGTGTCTTCGCGACCGAAGGAGTCCACGGCGGTATTAAGCATCTCGGTTTCCCAGGCTTCTTCCATCCGGGGAATCTATCAGTGTATGCGCCAGTGGATGGATGTCCGCGGATTCCGAGATATCGGGATATACATTTGATGGATTTGACAGCCTGCCTGCATGGGACTCGGCGATGCAGGATGCGGTTGAAAGTCTCCGGTTCTTCGTTACTGAACCAGACTTCACTTTAACACTGGCAACCCCAACCATTTAAAGCCTCACCGAACTTGACGTTTCAGCGTGCTGTGCTATCAAAGATGGAAAATCAAATCAAAGCAGGCTGGGGGAGGCTGGGCCAAGGCAGTCTGGACTGCGGGGCCAACTCGGCGTCCCGAGGACTCCGGAGACTCTCCGAATCCAGCATCAATTGACCCTTTGCAACGTTAGGATTGGATGCGGCCGAGTGACACGGCAGTTTGGCACTAGTTTAAAAAAGGAATGCGTTCTCCGAGACGCACTTTTTGCGACGTCATATCATGGCCGAAAATATACACCCAGCTCACAACTGCTTTTCTAAAACACCAAAACCAAAAAATCAGCTTGCTTCTTAACCCTTCCCACTCCTCGCCATCTATCTTTCTCTTCTCCCAGCTGTGGGATAATCAATCGCATCTCTGTGTGCAAGCTGGGAGCTTTTCGGGACAATGGGCCACCACAATCGGCACTATTCGGGGGACAAATACGCCTTGCATGGCGTATGGAGTCCGCCTACAAGTGCTGCTAAGTGAGCCATCTCAATCACATCAGTGCTTTCCCCCTCGGATCCGGGCGGCATCCGCGAAGTCGGAACCCATTGCGACCTCTAGCTCGGACGGTTTTGATACTGACTTTTCCCCAATTGTAGCTTCTGCGAAGAGGATTATGTCGTGACTCGCTTCATCGCGGAGTTCATCAACTCCCTGACCAACCTCGCATATGGTAAGACGAAACGCCCAAAACCTCAATACCTGGCAACGAGCTTCTGCCGGGCACAGCCCCAGGCTCCCTTTCCACCACTGACACGCAATTTGATCTCCCGCCCACCTAGTCTACTTTGCCCTCCGCTACATGTACGGCTCGGGAAGCCGCGGCCTCCTCCGCCCACGCATCGACTTCCTCTCCATCTCCCTCCTCTCCGTCGGCGTCGCCTCCTTCCTATACCACGCCACCCTCCGCCAGACCCTCCAGTTCGCCGACGACCTCTCCATGCTCCTCGCCGGCGCCGCCATGCTCCACGGCATCTTCACCGTGCGCCAGAAGACACCGCGCCGCGCCGCCCTAACTTCGGCCGCCATCGCCGTCGCCGTCTCGGGCTTCTCCCTGTTCTACGTGCGCTCGGGCAAGATCATCTACCACACCATAGCCTTTACGATACAGATGCTCCTCATTGCGGGCCGCGCCGTGTACCTGTACAACTACGCCGAGCCGCGGTTCCCCGAGGACAAGGTGAGGTCGTGGAGGAGGCGGCAGTGGGGCGCCATCGGGGTGTTTCTGTTTGGGTACCTCCTGTGGAACGTGGACCTCGAGCTGTGCGAGGAGATGAGGGCGCTGAGGGAGGCCATTGGGTTGCCGTGGGCCTGGGGTTTGGAGCTGCATGGGTGGTGGCACATCCTTACGGCCGTTGGCGCGGACAGGTTCATGCGCGTATTGAGGGAGATTCGGGAGGAGGGCGCGAAGGAGAAGGTTCCTGCGGGGAAGAAGACGGAGTGATGACACGTGTCGCGATGATACCTAAAACATGTTTTTGAAAATGAAATGGAAGCCTGTGTGGCCTTGTCGAATGGACCACCGAATACGAAATATCCGTATTTGGCGGAGTCGTGTTAACAGTCACGGTGAACAGGCCTCGATTGATAAGTAGGAATGACTAGCTGCGGCTACATTAAGACGACTCGTCTCAACTATCTGAGGTGTGGGCATCAGAAGGAGCGGGCGCGAAAATCCCAGGCGTCTTTTGGTTTTCCGCGAGAGCGGATGCAAGTTCTGCCTCTCAAGACTCCCCTCACAGCTCCATCCTCTCGTTGTTCCGCAGTCTCTCTCGAGAACCATGCCACTTTTTCTCATAAAACCCCTTCATTTGAAAGGGCGCAACATCAGCCTCCCGTCGGAGTCGCACGTCCCGCTTGAACCCTTCCCAACCCGTGCACTACACCGAGTTAGGCCCTTTTGGGGATGGAGATGGTGATGTGCATCCCGCGTTCTCCATCCTCGACGTCCCAGCAGGGAGAACTTTGGGGCATGCGATTCTCTCCTTCTTCATCCGACAGAGCCCGCTGTGACATCTTCTTCTCTGGAGCCTTCGCGGCGACATCACCCTCGCGCCGCTCGACAAGCCCAACAAGTTCCGTCCATATAATGTAGAGAATTAAACAAGCCACCAAATACAGGACGACACAAGAGACAGGATCAGCAAAGCTTGGCCGTAAAACCCCGGTGAGGAATATGAGACCGAGGACGCACTTGAAAATAAGCCCGATGCGGTCGCGATCCGTCATGTCGCCGTCCCGTGTGGGCGAAGATGCATCGTGCGCGCCGCCGAAGAAGGGGAACGTCTTGGATACTGCGACCTTAGACTTTGACGAGACGAGAGGGTCCGGTGTAGTAGGGGCCTGCGGTGAGCGAAGGCAGACACACGAACCATGACCGGCCGCGCTAGGAGGCGGGCCGCGATGACGGTGACTCGGTGGAGAACGCATATCGTGAATGGAAGAGCTGAGACTTGGGGCACAGTGGGTGACACAACGTGGTGTTATGACTTTTTGGGGGATACTCAATAAGTCTGCTCCCCTCCCTGTGCTGGCGCAAGGGATTTTCGATCTGACGGACAACGGGTGCGATGGCGGAGTGGGTTATGAGGAACGAGGAATCTCAAGGGAGGTCAACCCGAAGGGCATACATCAAGGACATTTATATCCACTATTCGACGGGCAGGCTGCCGCGATAGGTGGCATAGAGTTCAAGTCATGACCATCCCAGATTCGGGGCTCAAGTGTTCGAGGTCTCTACTGTGAGGCAGGCATCCGCCTATTCAACGAAGAGAGTTCGGACTGGACGGTAGCTGTGATCACGAACCCGGCCCGAGTTCAGCTTAAACAGATAGAGGATTCTGTATCCGTAGTTCGAGCCTACATGTAGGCTCTAGGCAGACGGATAGGAGATCAGAGTCAATAACATCTACACTATTGTCCAGGTTAATCCACTGTATTATCCGCAAGCTCGCACTCTCAGAGTTGCAACTTTAAACCTGTGTACACGTGAGAGTTGACGAGACGAACACGCTGGGAAGCCTTCTCTCCTATTCTCACATGTAGGAAAGAAGGCCATAACGCCCATGTTCCGACTGGGTTTCCCTTCCATAACGGCCGTCCAGGACTTGTTCCGTTCGAGTTCCGTTCGAGTCTCCTATAGATCTCGAAGCATCTCGAAGCTCGTCAGGCTCGCTGCCATGCCCTACCACGTTACAAACCCATGTCCCCATGATTGGTATCTTATTTATAGAATCATCCGGAACGCTATATCGCTAATTCGCAAGTAGAAATGTTACAAAGACAGCTTCGCAAAGCAAAACTCCCGACAGAATACCCCATCCCCGCGGGTACTCACAGGCCATCTCCCATCTCCCAGGCCCTGGACTCGACATCAAGCTCACGAGAATAGTCTCCAAACTCGGCGAACACCCTCTTGACCCAGTCAGTGTACCGCAACGGCCACCTGAAACCCTCAAACAGCGCCTTGGTGTAGTCCCAGTACTCGGGATAATATCCCGACGTCTCCCAATCCACGATGCCGCTAACTCTCCAGCCGCCCCTCCCATCCCGCTGGACCAGGATATTCCGCGGGTTGAGATCGGCATGCGTGAATACAATCTTGTGTCCGCGGCGCGCAGGGTCGTCCGAGAAGCGCAGAGGCTGGCTAAAAGCCGCCTCGTCGACGAAAGGCCCCACAGGTTCCCCGCCGTGGACGCGAGGGTCCCTGCACGCTTTGCCTAGTGTGTTGCAGATGGCGTGATCCAAGTTGTTATCCTTGGGGATGTCTCGTAGCTGGCTCAGGTAATCCTGCATCTGGTATGCGATGTGCTCGAAATCCCGGTCCGCCATGACTTCTTGGCAACGGGATAGTGGCTCGCCCGGCACCCGGCTGATGAGAAGATAGGCGCCGGCTTCTTCGCCAACGACTACATCTAGCGGCTCGGGGGCTGGGATTGAGGTGTGATTATGGACCACCTTTAGTGCGTTAAACTCGTTGTAAACCTCGTCCGGTTCGCCCTGGAACTTCAAGTAGAGTCCGAACGGCAGACGCTGGGCGTTTGAGTAGTCCGCGGGTCCCCCATACTTCCACTGTCCTAGCTTCCGCAATATCTCGTAGGCGGCTATCCGAAATCCACCAGGGAGTATTCGCCAGATCCCGAGAAGAGGGAGAGCTAGTAAGCCTATGAGAGGACGATAACTCCGCGGAGCCAGTTCCGGCTTTGACTGGGAAAGCTGACGCGGCGAAGAACTCGATGGTTCGGTCAAGGTTCCAGGCTCGATGTCCTCGGCCAAATCAAGGAACTGGATGCTTTTACAGAGTCGGGCCTGAGTACCAACAAATCGCGGGTCGACCTTTTCGATACCAGACCGTGAGTGATCACCCAGAAGCGGATATGAGCCGTCGACATCGATCGGCTTATTCGATCCGATGACCACCTGGTTGACCTCGTACTGTTGGCGAGTGTTAGAGTTGACGGCTCAACGTCCGAATTCAGAAAGGGCACATGGGTCTATAGACCTACTTCAATCATGGACTGTTGTTGTCTTTGCAGACCGACAAGCCCGCGCTGAAGAGCTCTGACCGTCGAACTCCGAACAAGCCAGTGACTACTGTACGGGGATATGCGTTGCGGATTCGCCGCACAGGAAAGCCACCAATCCCGGTAAGGCGGACCGAAAAAGGCACCGAGCATTTCCAAGACCCGGGGCTTCCAGTTGAATATGTCAGTGGTCGAAGAGCATCTTATATGATGATGATGGAAAGAGCATACCTTGTCTGCAAGCCAGCCAACAGGAACAGGGAGGATGGGGGCAACAACGAGGGGGTCCAGAATGGACCCGGGTTTCCCAG
Organism: Basipetospora sp. M8501; assembly: GCA_037040375.1. NCBI lineage: Eukaryota > Fungi > Ascomycota > Sordariomycetes > Microascales > Basipetospora > Basipetospora sp. M8501. Next base: position 8,329 of record JAXQGT010000035.1, read on the forward strand.
TCACACAGCATCTGGAGCCATCTCGTCGGGTGATGGCACGCTGGACTTGTACATCTGGGGGAGGAGGGGGGCTCCCGTTTCGCGTAACTTGGAAAATAAGCATCATCACCAGCAACGAACTGTTGGACCAGGGAAGGAGGCCTTACTTGACTCGACGATATAGATCCAATCGGACACCAACGAGCGCGCATCTTCCAGCTTTAGCTTGTCATTCATATAACGTGCGGCCAGCGCAGGGTTCAGAGCGTCTGTAACGAAAGAGCAGAGGAGAGCGCCCGACGGATGAGGCAAACGGGCATTATCGATGAGCGAAAGCGTACTCTCCACCTCACCACGGCGGGGTTCCATTATGAGTTTTCTGACATGGAATTATAGAACTCCATCTAGGAGGTGATGGATCAATTGTATTTGTCAAGAATTATAGTACGTAGGGAGGTCAGGTGTAGAGGCGAGTGAGGTCTGGTGTAAGATGGGTGGTGCCGGTGTCAGCCAGTTGTGGCTGGTGATTAAGCACACCCTAGCTCGATTCATTTGATGTCGCGAAACATGAACCGCGCAACGATCCCCTGCCTGCGCCAGCCAGTCTAGCTGTGTCCCGGCGAGTTCAGCGTCCAGCCACTCCATTCTATCAATAATTTATAACGCTGGTAATTGGCATTGGTGCGCGACGAACGAACCTCTCCAGAATTACGACGGGCCGAGGCTCCCACAGCGCCCGATATACCTGTAGCAACTTGGAATCGCAGCCTAGAATCAATAATACATACGTTTCGATCGTTCTCCGGCATGTTGTGCTCCTGCGGGAGAGAACGATCCTCCATACTCCTCCATTGGACTTAACCCGGCTTGCATCGCCCTTCATCCAACCCCCTCGCCACGATACGCAAGCATGTCCACCCCGGCCATGGATATTCTCCTCAGCCCATCGTACCGACCGGCGGACATACCAACTATCACCGTAAACCCCTCCGCACCACATACACACACCGTCGTCTTCTTACACGGCCGCGGCGACAACGCGCGCAAGTTCGCGGCGTCCCTGGCCCACTCGCGCGACTCGAGCGGCCGATCCCTCGCGGACGCATTCCCCACCTTCCGGTGGGTGTTTCCCCAGGCGCCTACGCGCGAATGTGCCAGTTCCCCCAACGTGTGGCCTCAGTGGTTCGATGTCTGGGATGTGCGCGACTTTGCGGATACCGAGAACCTCCAGGCAATCGGTCTGAGGGAGGTCGTGCCCCCCCTACGACAGATCTTGGCCGCGGAGGCACAGGCGCTAGGTGGGAGGTGGGACCGGGTCGTATTAGCGGGGATTAGTATGGGGGCGGCGACGAACGTCCACATATTATTGAACCTGGATGTCCCCGGCGGCGGTGGGCTCGGCGCGTTTCTAGGGTTTGCATGCCGGTGTCCCTTTGTGGGGAGAAGTCTTGCGGAGATGAGGGAAGTTCTAGAGTTAGAAGGAGTTCCGGTGGACGACGCGGTCATTCGCAATACACCTGTGCTCCTTGAGCACTGCGTCGACGATCCGTTGGTGCTTGTTCAGAATGGCCGGGGCCTGCGGGATACACTGCGCGGTTTTGGGGCGAGTGTCGAGTGGAGGGAGTACCCGAATGGCGGACACTGGTTCAACTCCCCGGCCGGGATAGACGATGCCGTGGCTTTCCTGAACAAATATGTGGTCGGGAAGGGGCACCTGGGGGAAGCAGTTTCGCCGCAGACCCGAGCGTCGCATGACGATATGGACTTGTCTTAGAATCATTCATCCCCTATGTTCACCTCACCCATCTCCTATAATATATCATAATTCAATGAAGAATCTTACGCGCCAGAATTCTATACGCTCCGTCTTCACGAGGTCCAAGTGAGGGATTGGCCAGGTAAGTGGGGGTGGAGTAGCTGGGTGAGCAGGAACATTCACCAGCACAGTGGATTTCACGTTGTGACCCAACACGGATTGACCTGAATTGAGCCCCACTAAAATTTCTAGGATTGAAAGAAAGTCGGTGTTTTTTTGGGAGTGAAAGAAGTCAGGTACCACGACTTTCTAGCCCATCCGATTACTTCCAAGGTCCGCCAACACAACAAGCAAACAGACAAACAGGAAGACAAACAATGGCGCCCGAGAAGCGCAACAAGTTCCTTGACGCCGAGGAGAGCGACGATGACGGCGACCGCAGCGAGGGCTACGAGTCCGACCTCGAGGTCAGGAAAGGCTCCCGCTCGGCGAAGAGGCGAAAACTCGACGACGCGAGTTCCGACGACGATGACGCCGGGTCTATTTTGAGCGACGACGATACAGCGACGACGAAGAGGAATACGAAAACCCGAAGTCCAAGGCCATCTCGCAAAGATGGCGCCTCTGACACTGACGGCGACGACGACGACGATGACCGCCCTTCTCCAGGTGATGCTGCTAGCGGTTCCGACGACGACGACTCGACGACCACACCCCGGAAGGCGAAGAAGGAGAAGAAGAAGGTTCCCGAACTCACCGGCCTATCCGACCCCCTCCGCGGCATCGTCAAGAAGAACCTCGTCTCCACCGAGGCCGCCATCAAGAAGTCGGGCGTCCTATACGTCTCGCGCATCCCGCCCTTCATGAAGCCCCACAAGCTGCGCACCCTCCTCGAGCCCTTTGGTACTATCAACCGCACCTACCTGAGCCCCGAGGACCCAAAAAGCCACGCGCGCCGCGTCCGCGCCGGCGGCAACAAGAAGAAGATCTTCACCGAGGGCTGGGTCGAGTTCGTCGACAGGCGCGACGCGAAAAGGGCCTACGAGCTGCTCAACGCTCGGCCCATCGGCGGCAAGAAGGGCAGCTACTACCGCGACGACGTGTGGAGCCTCGTCTACCTGAGGGGCTTCAAGTGGCGGGACCTGACGGCCCAGATCGAGCGGGAGAACGCCGAGAGGGAGAGCAGGATGAGGGCCGAGATCAGCAAGGCTACCAGGGAGAACCTCGAGTTCGTGCGCAACGTCGAGCAGGCCAAGGAGTTGGACGGCATCAAGGCTAAGAGGGCGAAGCAGGGCAAGGCCGACAAGTCTGCCGATAGGGCCCCTGCCATGACCTTCAAGCAAGTGCCCCAGGTGAACAAGAAGAGCAGTGCAAATGCTGCGGTGGAGCAGGATAGCGTCAAGCGAGTCCTCAGTAAGATTTTTTAGTATACCGTGCTGTTTTCTTTTGGAGCAGAGACAAAATTGTGTGTGATACGGTGACTGCACACGTGGAGACTGTTTGACCTATTCTTGGCGAGGAGTCTGGGACAGGAAAAAAAAAAACCGGGCATGCATTGGTTTCTCGATCCCTCACACGTGGCTCGTAACTTAGAAACAAAGAGATATCAATATCCTCTATAATCCCGTTCCTTTTTCTATCCTCCAAAGCCCTGATCAGACGCAAACCGAGAGAGAAAACACACGCAATCAAGGCTCATCCTGGACAGTCAGATCCTCAAAGTCATCCAAGAGCTCCTCGACGTTTATACGCGGTGCATCCTCATCATCATCAACCTCCGTCTCCGTCGTGCTCATCGCATCCGGGTCCGCCTTCCGCGGAGGTGCCTTATAGAGAGCCATAGCCGCACGCAACTCCTCATCTTCCTCGACGTCTCTCAAGAACATCTCGTAATCCTCCCTAGTCGTGTTCTCCTTGTCGCCCTTCTTGGCGAGGAAGTTGTCCTCCTCCTTCACCAGATGCTTGAGCTTCCAGTTCCTCTTCCTGTTCTTCCTGCGGCCGGGGAAGTGCTTCTTGACTAGGATGACGTCGGGGATGGTGGATGAGTAAGTGTGCGAATTCTCCATCGCCTCGAACTCGTCATTGTTGAAGTTCGTCCCCGTAACCATATAGCCCATGACGGAGTCTCCCGGGTGCAGAAGATGCCCTAGGTGAGTGCGAGTGTAGTAGGTTTGATCGTTGTGGCCAAGGTCAGAAGCACGAGCAACAGTCGCCTCACAGAGGTGCCACTTGCCCTTCGAGACCGGCGTGGTCTCGATATCCAGCACGATGAACTCCACCATTTGCTTGGCATCCGCCAGGGTATGGAACGGCGCCCGCCAGTACACCTTGTTACTTACATCGGCCGTCTTCAACGTGTTGGGATCGAGTAGGTGGACCGTCGTCCCGATCCTGTAACATAGCAGGAGCGGCGAAATGTTCCCCAGCGCCTTCGCCATCTTCATGGGAAGAGCTACGAGGTCATCTTTGCAGACAGGCACAAGCTTGGCAGACCAGGAGAATTTGTAGTTGGCAGTGGAGGTGTGGATATCCTCCGAGATGAGTTCTTTGGAGGATTTGATGTCGACTGGGACAACGGATTCAAGAAAGTGTACAAAAGACTCGGCATGGTTCTTCTCGGCGAAAAAGAAGTCGATGCCGTCGGGTGCCTCCTTGATGTTCAACGTCTCTCGGTGTGCATTGTGCTTCAGAATAAGCTGCTCGAGAAGCATGAAGGTTCTCTTATGGTGCACCTTCTGCCTCACCTGCACCGAGGCTCGCCAAACGTTGGCGGTATAGCTCTTCCGGCAGTCCGGGCACTGCTGGGTGGACACGACGTACGTGACCTCAAAGCTCTGTTGTAGCAAGACACCATGTGCGACGCTGTCTTGGATGGTAACCTTGACCTTGATTCTCCGCGAGTGGGGCTCAGTCCAGATGAAGCTGGCGTCGACCACGCGGACTTTGGTGATGTGGAGTTTTTTTAGGCAGATTGCTAAGAGCTCGCGGGACTCGGGTTGGGCAACGGCCCAGGAAGTTGGCGGTACGAGCCATCGATCACAGTCTTTACAGAAGTGCAGGTACGACTCCCGGGGTATTCCTTGCGAGATGTCGACTGTGAGCTTGATGCAGTCGTCACAGAGGGTGCTTCCGGCCACAGTTCCGTCGATGGCAGCACCACAGTTGTAACACAAGATCCTGTACAGGGGGACAAGGTTAGTTCGGCTATAAAAGTGCCAGCGGCTTGAAAGACGGCAGACTTACGTTGCCGTCCGCTGGGCAGGAGCCTCAGTCGGATGGAAAGGAACAACGTCGTCCATATCCATGACGGGCGAAGTCCGAAAAGGGCGAAGAGGTTCAACGACGAGTGAATTCAGATTTGGTTTTATCCTTCTTGAATACGAGTTGGGGCAAGCGGTATACGATGCTTTCCTCTCTTCAACTGTGGTGTAGGCGACGTTGGGCTGATCAGTACCTGCAGGTGAGGATGAGTATATCAGCGGGGCGAGGGGCGATAGAGAAAAAAGTTTGCCCCGCATCGAGGGATGTTTATCGATAAGCTCCGCCTGAAATTGCAGTGGTGGGCTGCGGGAAAATCGCTGACAAATGGCCCCGCTTGGCATCGGGCGATGTCATAACTAGTGCAACACTGCACCGTTCTGCCCAGGCGCCTAGCGTCGCGGTTTTTGACCATCATGCGTGGACATGTGGCTAGAAGGGCGGAATAATCTCATTCGTCATCCCCGCTGGTTCCCTCTTCATTTTGTTAGAGGAGGGGGTGGAGGTGGTAGCTTCTGGCCCGGGGATGCTTCGGCGAGACCCACGACTTTGTTGTCGCTTTCGACGGATGCGAGCGAACAGATCATCGTCGCTTCCTGACAGCTGCGATGTTTCCTCGTTCACAGCTGGCTGCGGTGCCACAGGCCTTTCTCTGGCAGTATTCGTCGTTGGCCTCAATGGCCTGGTCGAGTTGCGCTGCTGCTCCTGCTGCTGCCGCCGGGGTATCGTAGACGAGTTGGCTATCGAGAGAGCGGGCCTCGTCTGCTGCGGCCGCTGTACTTCCAAACTATCACCACCATCTTCGTCGCCGTTGTCATCTGTGGTCTCCTCCAGCGTTCTAGATACCGTCCTTCCGACCCGGACCTCCGCCACCCCAGATCGACCCCGAATGCCTGCTGCGGCCTTGGTGCCAGGACCAGCCGACGCTAATCGCGAAAGGCGCAGCTCCGACCTCTGCGGCCCTTCCATGAGGCCTTGCAGGGAGGTCCCCATCCAGGGCGCCTCGTCATCACTCTCCACATCCAGTCCCTGGTCCCGCCCGTTGGCCAAGGCCCTTCGCAGTCCTTCCCGCCTCTTCTTCATCCTCTCCAGCCGCGACTGCTTCGCGCGGACAGCAAAGCTCATTCGGCCGACGACCGGCCGGGAGATGGTGTCGATGGCGTCCGCCTTCCTAGCCTTGACCTGCTGCTTGAGGCGGTGATACTCTGCCCTGTGCAGGTGGGCCGTAAACTTTCCTGCGACATGTGCTAGCTCATCCTCTACCATTCTGTACCTGGCGTCGGCGTTTTCCCCCTCGATCATGAATCTAATGCATGTGGTAAGTACGAGCGTCGGAGCTGTTTATAGAGGACTGCGTGGGCTTCTTGTAACCTACGATTCCTGTTCTGGAAGGGGAGGAGGCGACGTCGACGGGCTTCTTTCTGCCAAGATAAAATCGTCAGAAAAACTCTCGCCGCACCCCTTTGTGCTCCGATTCTTCAAACCTGTATGACGGCGCTGGACTCTGGGCGTGGACCTCGGAGCGGAGGGGCTTCGTCTCGGACTACGGTCGCGAGACGCGGGCTGGGACGGCTCCTGGGCCCTTGTTGTCTTGTGCTCCTCTTCAGCTTTCGCGGCTCTATTCCGGTTCCAGGGGAGATTTCGAGCCATGGCTGTCTTTTTACATATTCATAGGAGCATGGACGCACAACAGCAGATAAAAACGCGCCAACGGGTTAGATTCGACGCTTCCCAAGGTTCATCACACACCATCAATGGGAGAGAGGTCTTGTTGTCTTAGTAAGCATTTACACACACACCGCGGTGTGTCCGTGGAAACCCCGGAGCTAGTGGGTTCCCCCTGTTCGGAGCCCCGAGTGCGACATTTCAGAAACAAACCAGTTCCCGGGCCGCAATTTCGCATGAAGAGCTGGTAGGAAAACTTTCATATATTCATTTGACAATTGGTGAAGGGAGAAATTCACTCTCAACCATATACCGAGCAGCATAAGCCATTAATGCTTCTTCTAGTAGAGGAGCCTCAGACGCTCATGAGGTGATAGGCATCCCACGGTCTTGCTTCTCCAGATCCCTCTCCACCCTCGTATCCCATTCCTTCTCCGCCACTTCTTGTTCCGGTTCCGACGACACAGGCCGGCCATCGCCAAAGGCCTCCTCCTCGGTGTTGATGTGCTCGGACAGGCCGCCCGTGTCTTTCTCCTTCCCGTGGGGGACACCGCCGGAGTAGTGACCCGGGCCGTGGCTGCCGTCGGGTACGTGGAAGCGCTTGTCGAAACGGGCGAGCATGTAGGTGTATACTACGATGATCTCGGCCACGAAGTTGACACAGTAAAACGCAGCCTTGTTGTGGAACCATGCAGGTTCGCCAGCGGGCCGGGCGTCGAAGGAAACGCCCACGCGGAACCCGGCACCGAAGGCGAGCAGCGTGGTGGTGTAGAGGATGAGGAAGACCTTTGTGCGGAAGCGGCCCTGGCCGAATTTGTCAATCTTGGCCGTCCTCGGCCAGGCCCACGCGGCTAAGACGATGGGGATGGGAAGGAAGGCCAGCACGGCGAGGTAGGTGCCGGCGAAGAGTTGAATATCGCGCGTCCTGCCCAGCACCGTCCTGTTCAACGTGAAGAAGCTGTACACGGTCGCCGTGACGACCATGATGAGCAGAGCGATGACACTGGCGTATAGGAAAATGAAGGCCAGGGAGACAGGGCGGCTCCAGCCGAACTTTGGGTGGTACGCCCTCAAGAGACGCTGGGTGAAGATGAGGTTGACGATAAAGAGGAGGAGGACACCGGCGGAGTTGAAGACGGTGGAGGCGATGCCGACGCTGACGTTGGTGGGGTGGCTAGCCCAGACTATGCGCATGATCAGAGTGACGATCCGGGCCATGGAGAAGCCGAATAGCAGGATGGATATGATGAACTTGTGGCCGCGGCGCTTGTTGATCTGGAAGACGGTCATGTTGAAGGCGGCGCCGATGACGAAGAAGAAGAGGAGCACGCCGCATATCGGGTCGTCGACCGCAACCGTCGGTATGCCACCAAAGAGGGCGACTGGTGGTAGGTATGGAGGACCCGGTGGCTAGAGCGACCTGTTAAGACGCTTGCGTGCGTTTCGTGACTTGCGGGCTTGGGCTTGAACATACCTTCATATCGGCACCAGGGCCCGATGGTACTTCGTTCGGCCGAGAGTCCATCACGACTTGAACTTTAGCAAGAGCTCGGTCTGGTGAGGTGAGGCTTGATATGTCCCCTATCACGCTATATTATTATAGTGATAGGATGGGGCGAGATGGGAAGTTGTGGAGATGGATGTACCAAAGCACCCTGAATATCGCCCGCTAGTTCTCACTAGCACTAGTGTTGTGGATGAAGGCGAACCGACGACTGTGCAAAGAGGATTTGATGGAATGGATTCGATATATACTATCAGACCACTGGCGGGCGACCGTAGAAATATGTCTCGAACTTGAAAGGAAGGAACATCGAACTTGTCCTCAAGTCCGTCTCGCTCCCACGGAGTACCATCGATAATCGCCGACTCCATGTCCTTTCGAAACCCCCAACCAGAGCAGTTAGCTTCCGTTTCGGGAATCAAGATGTGACCCCTGGTCATTTTAGAGTGATGAACGGTCCATGTCATGGTCATCCATGCAGCGACAAAGCGAACTATTCGTCGAAGTATCTACTGGGTTGTGGCGTTGACGTCGGCACGCGGCGGGTCGGAAGAGCGGTTGCCGACAGCCAAACTTCGCTGCCTGGGGAAACACTGTGAATTCCACCAAAATGTTGTCACGGTCGGAGAATCGGCGCCGACTTCGTCCCCGCGGAATCGCACTTCACGCTCCAAAACAAGTGCTCAACATCCAATAGTCACATGTTTCCATCACACCCCGGGGGCCTCCTGATCCTTTGGGGATTCTGCTCTAGCCCCGATGAAGGCAATGATAGGTGCATTGCCATAGTTGTTGTGAATGTGGTCCGTCACTAGGACCAGACGTGCATTTTTTTTTTCGGCAGCCCCGGAGTAATAAGCCTTCGGGCGCGTCGGGCTTGATCGGCCACAAACCTGCCGGCGAGCTGCGCTTACGGCCGTGTCTACCAACTCCCAAGATAATGCTTTCCGCGCATAATCAAACTCGAAACGCGGGGACGCCCCAAGAATTGTGAACGCGGCGTTTCGGCCGGTTGCCGTCGTCATGCTTTCCAATCTAGAGAGCTCAACTCTAAGTTATTTGATCACAGATATCAATACTGAATAGAGCGACTAGATTTCATGATCAACTTCGTACCACCAATTCATCGAGCCTTTGGCAAACAGCACAATGTATCTATCGGCACCGCTCAACTTCGTAATCTAATTTGCGCAAGACTTGGTCGATTGTGATGCTCCTTGGGTCTGCCGTGACATTGATTGCTTGACGCATAACCGCGTCTAGGAAGGGTTTGAAGTCAGGAAACCATGGGAGGGACACGAGATAATCTTCTTGCTAACGGAAACTTTCTTTCCTTCTCTCTCTTGATTTTTTTTTATTCTTCATCCTCGATACATTTTTCGTCTTGGCATTGCGCCCCTCTCATTCCACCGCTTGCAACATGCACCCACGCTCACATTGCCACCCGTCGCACACATCCCTCGCACTCACAGCTTCGGCGAACTAGGGGCAGTCCTCACTACCTTGTCAATAGCCTTGGCAACGTACTCCACGTTACCGGTATTCAGGCCAGCCATGCTGATGCGGCCATTCTTCGTCATGTACACATGCGAGTCCTCGCGGATCTTGAGGGCCTGCGCCTCGCTGAGGCCGGTGAAGCTGAACATGCCGATCTGGTCAGTGATGTGGTTCCAGGTACCCGGGGTGCCGAGCTCCTCGAGCTTCGCGCGGAGGGCCTCGCGCATGGCCTTGATGCGGCCGGACATGGTGCGCAGGTTGTCCTCCCACTCGGCAAACAGGGCCGGGTCGTTGAGGACGATGCTGGCGATACGCGCGCCATAGATGGGCGGATTCGAGATCTCGGAGCGTTGGAGGACGGTCAGCTGGGAGCCGATGCGCGCGACGGCCGCCCCAGCGTTTTGGCTCGGGGCGGTGACGAAGTGCAGGCAGCCCGTCCGCTCACCGTAGAGACCGAAATTCTTGGCGAAGCTTTGGGCTAGGAGAAGCTCGAAGCCCTGCTCGACGAAGTACCTGACGGCCCAGGCATCGCGGGCCAGGTCGCCCGAGGCGAAGCCTTGGTAAGCGCAGTCGAAGAAGGGGAAGTGGTTCCTCTCCTTGAGCACGACGGCGAGCTCCTTCCACTGCTCCTGAGTAGGATCGACGCCGGTAGGGTTATGGGCACAGACGTGCAGGAGGACGATGGACCGTTCGGGGGCGGCGGCCAAAGCAGCCTTCATGCCCTCGAAGTCGAGGCCCTTGGTCTCCTTGGAGAAGTAAGGGTACTGGGCTGTCTTGATTGCGACATTGGTGAAGATCTGATGGTGATTGGCCCAGGTGGGGTTGGATAGGTATACCGTCTTGTTGCCGGTGAAAAACTTGGAGAGGAAGAGGGCGCCGAGATGAAGCGCGCCGGTACCGGAGACGGTCTGGAGTGAGGTCGAGCGCTTTTCCTTGAGAGCCGGAGAGTCAGCACCGAGCATCAGCTCGGCGGCCTTACTCGTCAGGTTGGCAAGTCCGGCGATTGGCGCATATTCGTGGTTCAGCTCAGGATCGTTGCGGAGGATCTCGTCGGCCTGTTGGATCCCGGGGTTAGCATTTCGTGTGGGGGGGCAAGAATCAACCGCCGTGTCGCAATGGTGTGGGTGTTAGCAGGAAAGGGGAGAACTGTCAAGTGGGGTGTAGCTCCACCACCCGGCTACTCAGTTGACCGGGGGGGTAAATAGGCTAGCAAAACGAGGGAATCGCGTGGTGGGGTAATTTTTCGCGCACCGAGGCAGCTCAGGCCTCAACGGCGCTGGTGGGGTATGAAAACGAGGGGTGGTAGCACAAGGCGATGGAAGGCATCTGATGACCTACGAAACTGGGGACTTGGTAGAGGAAAAGAGGAGGGAGAATTTCCTGTAAGACTGACCTTTGTTACAACCGGGAGAACCCACGGCTTCGCATTGTTGTCTCTGTAAGCGCCAATTCCCTACGAGGGGAGGCAGAGATAGTTAGTTTCGAGTTCGGTGTTCTGGCCCGACTTCGCATCTGGCGGTGAGGATGCGGTGTTTGTTGAGTGCAGTCCTTACCAAGTCGACCTTGTCCGGAGAAGTGTCCGCCCGGTAGGCCCGCATCAGGCCGAAGAGAGGGTCCTCGGGAGCCTGGGGAACAATGTCCGCAGGGAAATTTGAAGCCGATGCCATTGTGAAAGGCAGAATCTGTATTCTTTTTGGTTTTAAGTGTTTCGATAGAAGCTGAGTGGAAATGTAGGGGAAGGGTGGGAAAGGGAAGGGAGGGGAAAAAGGAGATGGCGAGAGTGTGTCTTTTTGCAGGACTGAGCTGTCGCAAGGATGGTGGTACTCGAAATTGATGGTTTTGATCTCGTCACAGGTTATGCAAGTGAAGAAACTAATAGAGCTAGAGGAGCGGCGGCAGGTGTCCGAAACCTCAGTGTCCCCAGCGGATAAAACAATATTCGTAGGTAATCTGGACCAAAGAACTGGACAAGACTATAATAAACGCAGTACAGGCTTGAGATCGGGACAGTCAATAATACTGATGGAATAGTAAGGGGGGTCCTGCTCAAAGTGAACGGTTGATCCAAT
>JAXQGT010000036.1:0-22236 GCA_037040375.1 Basipetospora sp. M8501
ATGGGTCTCCTCGCGAGATCCGGTGCGCAGATTCAGGGCGACAATGCTGCCGCAGTTTGGAAAAAGCTCTTCTTAGCCACCCTCTCCCAACTCGCGAGTAATGTCGTTACCTTTTGGGTCATCGATGGCATTGACGAAGCTGAGTCGGCCCAGCAGGTTGTCGAGTTTGTAACGACGGCCTGTACGTTTCCCTCCTCGATCCGCGTGCTGGCGTTGAGTCGACGACTACCCGTCATCGCACATGCCTTCCACTTAGCGAAGCAGAAACTCCTTGTCGTTGAGGCACCGTTACCTGCCAATGACGAAGACATCGAGAGGATTGTCGCCGACGAGATTGGTAAACTCCCGACGAACGAGGATTTCAAGGGCAACGCCGTCCGCGAGATAGCTTCACGCGCACAGGGAAACTTCCTCTGGGCTAACCTCGTCCTCCAACGCGTGGCCAAATGTCGCCGCCATGATCAGATCCCGCGAATTATGAGTGAAAGTCCAGAGGGTATGGACGACCTTTATGATCGTATGATGAAAGCATTGGTAGATCTTGGCGACGAAGATGACAGGACACTGGCAAAAATAGTAATGTCGTGGGCGGTATATGCGAGGACGCCGATAACTTGCGAAGAGTTGTCCGAGGTGTATCCTACGGACATTGGATCCATCATCAATCTCAGTCATACCATCAGCGAGGTGTGCGGTCAGTTCGTTGTCGTCGACTTGCACGGCAGAGTTACCCTGGTCCACCACTCCGCCCGGGAATATTTGCAAAGAACGCGGCCATCGGGGCTTCTGCCCAATCCAAAGTCTGCAAATGAGGAACTTCTCTTGAAGTGCCTCAAGGCACTCTGTGATAAGAGCCTCCGCAGAAAAGTCTCCGCGCTGAGCGTTCCCCGGTTCGTGCCATACGCAGCGCGGTCTTGGGCTTTCCATCTCGAGGCGGGCGATGCCGGATCGGACAAGACTCTGGATGCTCTTATGAAGTTCCTCAGCGGACCCTTCACCCTCTCCTGGATCCATTATCTCGCCATGTGCGGTCATTTATCGGACCTCTTCCGTGTCTCACAGGTTCTCACCGCCTATGCTAAGCAACGTCAGAAGCTTGAAACTAGGAAACCGCCAGCATCCCGCCGACCGATCGATCTGACAGTAGTGGAAAACTGGGCAGTCGACCTGATCAACCTCCCAGCGAAATTTGGCAATCGCTTGTCCGAGGATCCCTTGCAGATCTACAGATCCGTTCCGGCGCTGAGCCCAGCCGGCTCCATCATCCATCGGAAATTTTCGGACAACCCAGCAGCAACGCTGTCCGTATCCGGCCTCTCTAACTTGAATTGGGACGACTGCATAGCGAGAGTATCCGGCAACCCTAGCAGCATAGCGACTCGATTGGCAGCGTCCACAACACATTTCGCAGTGGTCAGCGATCTTCCAAAGGGAGCGATCACTCTGTGGCATACGAAGCTCTTCAGGGAGCACCTTCGCCTGAGTCACGGCCAACATATTTGGGAAATCGCATTTGACGCGCCTGGTCTACTTCTCGCAGCCTATGGAATGAAGACGACGGCAGTATGGGATGTGCAGCACGGTTCCCTGAAGCTAGAGGTCCCAAGTCTTGCTATGGAACGAGCCTTGGAACTCAGATTTGATGATGCGGGCGTACTCATGATGGTCTCTGAGCTTGGTCGCGTGTACAAGTTGTTCTCAACCGAGGACACACTTCCCGAACCCTCTTGGGAACTCGTGAGCCCGGTGCTTCTCCGCGAGACGAACTTGGGCGATGAGGTTTTCACGGGCACGCCCTCTGCAGTGTCCTTCAACCATGACTGCACCCAGCTGGCTGTCGTGTACAAGTCGTTTCCGTTGACGGTTTGGAACGTGGATCCGCCGGAGATGGTGAGCCGCCTTAAGAGACAGCCCAAGTCTCACACCGGCCAGAACCACATCGCCTGGCACCCATCCGGTAATCTTGTTCTGGGCATCAGTGGACACGTCTTCAAATGGTGCCCTTTGGACAACAGCTACGCTGAGGTCAAGAATCGCAGCGGCGTCATACCGTACGGCATCAAATGTAGTCCCGATGGGCGAGTTTTCATAACCAGTGACGTCGAGGGCTCGATCAAGATTTACGATGTCAAATCCATGACGTTGGTATACACGCTGAGTTACGAAGACTCCGTCGCCCGTGTCTGTTTCGATCCCACGGGCAGGAGATTCTACGATCTCCGGGGATCTTACTGCAATATTTGGGAACCCAGCTGCCTCGTCCGCCACGCAGGCCAGGTTTCTGACCCAGTCCAAGATGAGGATGCCGATGGTGAAGCAGACGACGTCCGGTCAGATGCAGATGAGCCCTCAAGTATGGAACCATATTTCCCAGTAGCGGAAACTAGGGTAGTCACTCGACCGGCAATCAGTGTCCTTGCCGCTGGCAAGAAGTCACACCAACTCATCGCTTATGGCAATGTTTCGGGGACAATTGAGATCTATGATCCGAAAACGGATACGAGACATGTCGTCTTTACACCACCATTCTCCGTCAGAGTTGAAAAGCTCATCTGGACCGAGAAGCAAGATAAGCTGGCGTTCTCACTCGTGTACGGCGCAACGTCGGTGAAGTCAATCTCAGTCCGGAATGGAGACCAAGCGGAACCCATAACAGCGGATATCTATGCTGAGAGCACGGCACCAGCGAACAGGGGACAGATCAAACAGCTCCTCTTCAACAGGACCGGAGATCTTCTGCTGATACACGGAAGCAAGAACACGCAAGTCATTTCACTATCCAGTGGCAGAGTATCGGCAGAGAGCAGTGTTTGTTCAGGAGACGATGCCGTTTGGCAGTTGCACCCCTCAAGAGAGGATCGAATCTTGCGTTGCACATCGACGGAAATCGTACTCATGTCCTGGACTCTCGAGCGGCTGGATTATAAAAGCGTTGACACATCGTCCATCCGAATTACGGTGCCGTTCAGGATCGATTCTATTATACAAAGCTACAATTCGGGACTCCTGCTCATCAGGATTGACATGAATCTCCCGGCGACCCTCAGTAGACCGAGTTACAGGTTCTTGCTGCTGCTAAACGCGGTTCCGAATCGCGATGCCGAGGGAGTACAGGAACCGACGAGGGCGGTGTCACTTGCTGATATCGTGGGCGATGGTGTCCAAGAAGCCGTATCTATTCTTGCGGACGGCCGCCTGGTCTTCATCGATAATGATCTCTGGGTATGCACGACGCAGTTGAGAGGAGGCATGGGAAGCACTGCTCGTCACTTCTTCCTACCGCACGATTGGGTGACAACGTCGGACAACAGCCACTGTGCTGTGCTTGAAGATGGCACGTTCCTTTGTCCTACCAAGGGTGAGGTGGCCGTCATAAAGAGTGACGAATTATTATTCAATTAGATCGTGGTTGATGTCGAGAGAAAACACAATCAAGCAGCGCCACGAGGCCCAAAATATCGCTGAGAGTGTCATGTCGACATTCGAGGCTCGTGTTGCTTGTCAAAAAAGGGCTTGCTTCTGGATTACGATACTGCGTGGTGCGGCAAATTTAAGTCAACTTCCTACTCTGCTAGCTCTCCTATATCCTTAGAGAGGTTAATCTATAACCCATGCAGTGTTGAACACAGCGATCTTGTAGTATCAGTAACATTCGCCAAGAGCGGTGGGGGGAATAGCCGAAGAGAAAAGCCGAAAGCACCCTATAAAGGCGACCCTCAAGGACCACAGCCATGAAGGTATTAATGCCCTGGATAAGGCCATGCCCGAGCATGTCCATGATGCCTATAGATCGCTATAACGTCGAACTGCCTGGAGCGAGGATGGGTGGTATTTGTCCAACTCGAGCTCGTCAAAAAGCAACGAAGATACGCTGAAGAGCGCCTCTCGTACGGGCCATTTCCTCCGGGATTGACGATTCCCCACTCTCCCCGCTCAGCATCGGTCTCATAATCTGCGAGAGCCTGTCATGCTTTCGTTTTTCGGGTTGGTAAAGCAGCTCACTGCCCAGTTCTGCAGCCAATGATTGTCTGCGGGGGGGACCAACACTGTGAACCCCCCGCACACGCATCGATGCTGCGTACGTCACCCCTCTGCGGTGCGGTGACGTCAATGTTTGGGGTGGCGGAACTCCACACACTTGATAACCTGTCTCCCCGCTCACCGTCGCCCAGCGATTATTACACGCAGTCTCCTTCTTGCAATCCTAGCGAAGCTCAGGACAACGTTTGAAAACCACCGAAACTGTAGACTCTTTCCTCGTGTCGTGTGTGCAAGAACAGAAAGACACCGCAAACATGAACAACTTCTTCCTCACCTTCCTCCTCCAGGCCGTCCTTGCGGCGTTCGCTGCCGCGGCGCCCGTCCTCGACGAGACGCTGACGACTGCCGACCACGGAAACGCCTGGCAATACGGGACTGGTGGTGGGATCCTCGGTCTCATTGTTCTGGTCCTGGACATTATTGTCTTCGGTAAGTCCCGGAACATCCCTCGGACTTCTAGGTTCCTTGCAGTGAGAAAATCCAATTCACTGACCACGGCCTTTTCTCCCTCTCCTATAGTCGAAGTTGTCAAGTCCAACCGCCCGCCTGCTTCCAAGCTCATCTGGTGCCTCGTCGTCTTCCTCTTCCCCGTCATCGGCCTGATCATCTACTGGCTGTTCTCGAACCGCTCGGCCCACAACAGCGGCGGGTATACCCCACTGGAGTAAGACCGGAGAAATACTGATGACCCGGCCGCACCGTCACCCATTACTCTGGTAGACAATCGTGGAGAAGATGTTGGCTATCTCATGCCGGGGGTCTTCGTATAGTTTATTGGCGATGCTCGGGAGAGAAGGCGGGATGTCTGGTGGCTGGCGGAGGAGATAACCCGCGGAGACTGCTGTGACGTGCTTGTTCATCGCAGGCGTTCGTCCATCGGAGTTTATAACGAAATATGAGGTACAATTCGTATATTGCGAAGGAATCAAACGAGAATAATCACATCTATACCGTCCGCGTACCGACCTTTGCCATAGCCATGATCCTCCTCGTATAAGGATAGCTGTCAACCAAGGGCGAGTGCCATCGACATTTCAAGCTTCTACGTCAGAAAAATACATAATCTGTAACGAATAGACCAATAACTGTAATGGTCTACGGAATGATAGTACGAGCCCCATGCCTCCAATTGAGCGTGTAAAGGATTGCTGTGCTCATGTGTAACCGTGGGTTTGCGGAGCTTCCTACTTGTAGACACTAATACAAAAGCGACGACAATGTCGTTCATTCTGCACCAACTTGACGTCACCCGTGTATCAACACCATTTTCAAGCTAGTGTGACATGGATCAATGACCCCCTTATACGACATTGATTAGGAAGGCCGTACCGATCTTCTTATTAACTGCAAGGCTTTCTTCTCTCTCATTGATCAGTCGAGTCCCTCAACAAACAAGTCCTGGAAAGCAATCCTAATTTGCTTCCACAAACAACAAGATGGACCCGGACCTTCAATACCAGGATCCTACGGATCATCGCTCCGGCTCCGAGGCCGGTACCATGAACGGCCACCCGAATATGGCTGCGCAGGCGGACGGCAATCCGACAGCCAGCCATGCACTGGCTGAAGAAGCCACGACGCAGAAGTCGGTCGAGCAGAAAGGCTTTGCGGAGCTAGACCACGGCGCGACGGAGCTCAAGGACACGGGGTGGAACGAGTCGCCCGACCGCGTGCCGAAGCCGCTCGTGGGCGGTTTGACGAACGAGGAGGTCTGGCTCTTAGTCCGGCGCTTCAACAAGGTAAAGTCCTTCGAAACATTCCAGACGCTCTAAATCTACGCTCTCGCGAGCAATAACTAATTTCAGGCGCACGCAGCAAATCTTCCAAGTCAGGACAATCCCAGACCGGCCTGTAAGTCGCGCCCCAGAGCAACTCCTGATAACAGGACTATAAGCTAATCAACCACTCTCGCCTCCCTTAGCTCGGCGATCTCGACTTCTTCATCGCCGAAGATGAGGAGTTCTCCCCGGACAAACTGCGTGCCCACCTAGAGAGATTCTACATGATTGTCGTAGTCTCCCTCTTCGCATTCTGGAAGCACATCGTCCGCCTCCGCTCCTGGCGCGAGTGTCGCCGCACCTCGGCCTTCCTCGCCGTGTACGCGACCGCCTGGCTGTTCGATTTCGTCATGCCCACCCTCATAGCCTTCCTCATGGTGCTCGTCGTGTACCCCCCGGCCCGGAAGTACTGCTTCCCGCCCGCTCCGCCCGCCGCCATCGACGGGTCCACCGGCGGCGTCAAGAAGCCGTCCTCGGGTGTCCTGGCCTCGGGCGATTCCGTCACGGGGGCACCGGAGAAGCATTCCGGCGAGGCCGTAGAGCAGGAGGCGCACAATTTCATCTCGTCCATATCCTCCGTAGTCGTCAGCACCGCCGCGGGGAAGAACCCCCAGAGCGAGGCCCCCGATGACAAGACGGCTGAGGCGGCGCCCGACCCGACGGCCGCAGTGTCCAGGGTTTCCGATGTGAAAGTTAAGGCCGGCGGGGATGAGCCGAGTGCAGAGCACGATAAGGCGAAACCAGCTGTCACGCAGGAAGTATGGGCGAAAGCCAGTCCCGTGATGCGCGGGCTGTCAGATGTATGTCCCGCCTAACTGGTTTCCTTAATAAGTTTACGTGTGGAGTATACTAACCTCCCCTTGTGCCACCAGTTCGTGGACACGTATGAGCGTCTCGGGAACGCTCTGGATGCCACCCCGCCGTTCCCCAAGGAGAGGCCCCGCCTGATCCTCGCCAGTGTTCTCCTGCCCGCATTGCTCGGGTCCATGTTCACGACACCGTACATGGTCGCCAAGGGAATCGGATTCTTCAACGGCTTCGTCTTCTTCGGAGACCCCATTCTTCAGAGAATCATCGCTTTCGTCAACAGGTGCGTCTTCCCCCTCCTTTTGATTTTGAGCCACGCCGGCAAGGGTCACTGACTTGCTCCTGTAGAACATACCCGCACTGGAAGAAGTACGTTGAGCTCCGCAACACCATCCTCAAGGGCGTGCCTACCAACGCCCAACTCACCATCACGCTGCTGCGCATTGGTGAGAAGAACAAGGCCCCCCTCCCGCCGCCGCCGAATTCGAATGAAGCTCCGGCAGTAGAGGCGGATGGAGATGCCCAACAAGACCTGCGCGATATAGGTAATTCCACACACACACACACACACACACACACACACGTCGAATTTCCTGTTGTCTCTTTTATACAGTTCCGCTAACACAACGTCGACGACAACAAAGGTGCAGATGAAGCCGAGGTCCAACACGCCACCGCCCCGACCGCCCAATCTCTCCAAGGCACTGAGGGTACTACCGAAGCACCGGCCGCTGCAGATGACGACGACGCAGACCACCACGACAAGCCCAAAAAGGGCCAGCGCATCATCAACTTCCTCAAGGGCACCACGCGCGGCGGCGTCACCACCAGCGTGGCCGCCGACAAGGTGAAGGCCAAGGTCGGCGCCAAGCACGCCAGAAAACGCCTCGGCGTCATCAAGACGGAGCCCGACCCGGCCACGGGACCCATCCGGTTCCCCGCGCGCTGGGAGGGGAAGAAGGGACACGCGTTTATTACTGCGACGGCGACGTCGCCTGCGCTGAGCTGGACTGCGGATCCGGAGAATCTGGATCCTGCGTGGACTGTTGCCATTGCTGACATCGAGGTATGTATACTATCGAAAAGCTCTTTTTTTTTTTTCTGTGCCGAGTGGCCGCTCACATATTTTGGCGTTTAGGAACTTCGGAAAGTGGGCGGCTTGGGGTGGAAGTCGAAGATTGTGGTCGGCTGGGCTACGAACCGTGAAGTCGCCGACGGTCTTATCATCAGGGATCGGATGGGTAACGAGGCCCATCTTACAGCCGTAATCACGCGGGACGAGCTATTTAATAGGCTGGTGGCCATGGGAGGACAGATGTGGGAAGCTTGCTGAGTTATGGCGCATGGATAACTTGATCAATGGGTGCTACAAAAGTACGCACTCAGGCTAGTCAAGGCGGTTTTCTGGATCAACATTGGAAAAGGACAAGGGAGAATGGACAGATGCACACATACGAATAATGTCGAATAATGCCGTTCCAAATTTCAAAAGTTGGGTCTCTCTCATAACGTACTCAAGAGGATATGTCGGAGGATGTATTTGCCTATCAATAACCGCATGATTCACATCAATCGACCAATAGGCTTCTTACCCTTTTGAAATACATCCCATCACTTGTAGTCCCAGATTGCAACTCGCGAACTGGTCCGAGGCGGTTGAACAATTGTTGTGTGCCGGTTCCAAGCTCCACAAAGGCTCTACATACCATTGAACGATGTGGCCCTTGTGACCCAAACGATACTCTCTTGAATTGAGACAAGCAGGCGGTGCCTCCGATGGCTGGCGTGAAGATTGAAACTGGTCAGGTAAGGGGTTGAAAATTAGGTACAGAGCTTGCTATAGGTGATGACCTAGAGATCGACGAAAGATACAGTTAGTACTGATAGAGCCGGACTGCAAACGTGGCTTTAAACCGCTGACGGGGAGGGGCGGAGACAAGAGCGGCCGTTCTCGACTGTATCCGCCGCTGCAGTGGCTCATCGGCCTCGGTGGTTCCACTCTTTGAGGAAATAACACTAGATGCCGATTCAACTGGGTTCCTGTTTTGACACCTTCTACATACACAGGGACATAGGGTCGATCTAGTAAAAATAATTGAAGAACAGGCAGTTTGGCCTAAGAGTATCGAAAACCTAGATTAGGTTCCATTCCTATCTTCGCCCTCGCCCTCGATGTCTGTCGCCGTTCAAGGCTTGGGGATTCGATTCGACGCCTTGGCCTCTTTGTTTTCCTTAACTTTGTCTCTCAGAGGGACAGGGATCCCTACTGTGCCTAATATTCGCGGCTTCTGCTCCATCTCTCGTCCTAGGTCGCCATCTGATCGTGCTTCTGGTTCGGATGGGACATCATCTGCCATCTATACGGATTCTTCACTTGGCCTGATTGTAGATCTGGGGCTTGCTCTAGGACAAGGCCCTTGCCATGGTGTTGTCCATTCAGCGAAAAACATTACTTCGTCATGTCACCAGTATGCTGTTGTGGGGCGAACGCTAGGATATGTCTCGCACGCATTCCCAGATGAGGCGCTGTATTCGGGTGAGTGGCGCCCGCGAGCCGGATTATAACCAGCCATTTCTAGACATCAGGAGGACTCGCCCAGCGGGTGAGCCCTTTGCGCTTAAAGACACAACTACAGTCAGAGCCGTGAAGAAAGACAACTGTGGACAGGCACGAGCCTGTCGTACTAAATTGTTGTTAGGTGGGCCAGACGCTTGATTGAGGAGGTAAGGGGCATTTTATCGCTTCGGGCCCATTGATGTCTCACACTCAGACGGTACCTCTTAAGGGGAGGGCAAATGACCTCAAACCCGCGCAAAGAATGCGTCCAAGACTCGACAGCTCTGAGTATTAGCTGAATTGTGTCAGTAGTTACGTGTGGATACGCTAATGGTATGGGGTCCAACATGAGACATCTGCAAGGGAGACACCATCGCGGGGCATTCGGCTTCTGCTTTCCAGGGTGAGGCGTGTGCGAACGCGCCGGCAGCACAGGAATGTAATATCTGTTGCTCCACTCCCGGAATGGCATATCGCCCGCTCATCCCTATCGTATGCAGTGTACCACCCCAACTAGGGAAGTGTTGTTTCCTGAATGCGAAGAGTACACGGGAAGGGGTGGGAGGCTTCGGTTACGACGCGGTGCCGACAGGCGCTCATCTTAGTAACGTGCGCCGGAATTTGGCGTGGTACAGATAGCCGACTGACTAGCAGGGAGATGGGGACATATTCTAATCACACGACCGCAGACTACCGTCTCCTTGTGTGTGGTGTGAGTTGACTTCGCCCTGCGTTCCATGTGGCATCAACACCGACTTGGCGAGGGAGGCAATGAGGAGTGCTTTGGTGCTCCTACGCTCCTCAATGAATTGTCGAGGAATCAGAATAGATGTATTCCATGTATTTCAGATCCTTTGAAATACCCTCTTTGTTTTTTTCTTATCCAGTAGGATTATCATCATCGTATCAAAAGCCGCGCGAAAATTATCGACCACAATGAAACTCTTTGGAAAGCAGCCACTCGCCCTCGCCGCGGTGGTGGGCTTCGTCTTCGCAGACGTTCCCTTCGTCATAGATGCCGAAGCTTACAACGCCGGCCTGCTCGGGAACACACCGAACCAGACCTTCCGCTCCAGCGACATCATCGCGCCCATTCTCCTCGTCAACACCTTCAAGAAGAACAAGGTGGACAAGGCCCCCTATCTCTTCCTCGAGTGGACTTTTGAAGGCATATACTCACCCATGATCTTCCGCACCGATGACCTGAGCCTCGTATACGCGGACCAGCAGTACCCAGGCGTCCAGGACGTACGCGTCCAAAACATCGGGGGTATGGATTACCTGACCTTCTGGCAGGGCGAGCTGGAAATGGGTCACGGGAACGGGCACGGCATGGTCTTTAACAACGAGTACGCGCTAAAGTACGACGTCACCTCCGTGGATCTGACCAGCGGCCGGCTAGCAGACGAACATGAGTTCCAGTTCACAGACGAGGGGACCGCCCTGACCATTGTATACGAGCCCATCTCGTGGGACTTTTCGGACCTCGGCGGTCCGCCGGACGGACTGCTGCTAGATCAGGTGTTCCAAGAGATCGATCCTGAGACGGGGGATCAGTTATTCTCGTGGAGGGCGTCGGAGCATTTTGGCCTTGACGACTCCTTCGAGGTGTACCCCGACGACATGCGAGGGCTTGCGTTCGACTTCTTCCACATGAACAGTGTCGTCAAGGTAAATCAGCCCCGCGCAATGCTTCTATCAACTCAACAGCTAGCTAATTTGGGGACGGGATTCCTTTAGTATGAGGGAAATTACCTGGTCGGAAGCCGAGGGCTTCATTCTGTGATGTTGATCGACAGCACCGACGGCAGCGCCATATGGGTTCTCGGAGGCAAGAACAACGACTTCGAAGACCTCAGCGCCGGCAAGGCCCTCTCCTTCGCCGAGCAGCACCACCCGCGCCTCTACGACGGGGGCCGCCTCACCCTCTTCGACAACCACGTGTCGGAAAACACCGTAGGCGTGTGCACTTCGAACTGCTCGCGCGGCATCGACCTTGACCTCGACCTTGAGAGGCTGACAGCCAAATTCGTCAGGGAGTACCACCACCCCGCCGGGCTCCAATCCGTCGCGCGCGGAGGCTACACGTTGCTCGAGGGCGGCAACGCACTGATTGCCTGGGGCACGCACCCGGCGATCACGGAGCATAAGGGTAACGAGGTAGTAATGGACATCCAGATTGGGAGGCTGATCGACGGCTTCTTCCCAGGAGGCAACTGGCCGTACCGGGCGTACCGGATGGATTGGCACGGGAAGCCGACGTGGGATCCAAGTATCGCCGTGGACCTGCCGAGTGTCTTCGTCAGCTGGAACGGGGCCACAGAGTTGGATAGATGGGTTATCGTGAGTTGATTTGCAGGGAGAACCCACATTCTGGGGCGAGAACCCATACTGATTAGAATTCCCAGATTGGAGCAAATGAGATGGAGCATTTCAGTGGTCGCAAGGGGAAGAGGAAGCAGCTGGGGCGGTCTAAGCGGGAAGGATTCGAGACCGAGATTAAGTTGAAGGAGTCCAAGATACTCCGCTATATCCGTGCTATTGCGCTCGATTCGTGGGGCAAAGTTCTAGGGTGCACGGCAGTGGTTGACACAGAGACGGGTGTTCCCGATGAGAGCCAGGAGTGTAGGATGTGAGGAACAGAACCCTGCTCTGTTCTCTGCATCCTCTAAAATCCTATCACAGTTTCAAAGTTGGATTCAAGGCCGAAAGCAAGGATTCGAGAGTCAGACGGCGAGGAATAGCGCCCGCGGCGAGATTAATTGGTTGGTTGATATGCAAGATGTCAGCCACGGGGCAAGGGTCTAGCGGGGATGAACGTGTGAACAAACCACAACCATATCTTGGTGCAAAACTGTGAATGCCCTCACAATCACTCCCTTGACGCATTTGATCCTCCCGAGCGTACCGAAGCCCAGCCAGGGAGCTGAAATTCGGGCTAGTTCGAACATATAAACAACTCAATCTCCTCAAAAGTCTGTGGTTTTGCGAATTGTTTTTATTCCTCACAACAGACCTAATCTTCCATCAACATCTTTCAACTTCACCCACACACCGCTATATCAAGTAGCATCAACACCAAACTCAATTAACTAACAAAAGTTTGCCGCACAAAATGCCCGTCGACCATACTGGAATCCTCGTGCCCAAGGCCCAGCTGGCCGAAGTCGTCGCCTGGTACGAAAAGGCCCTCGAGCCCCTAGGCTACACCAAGCGCCAGGACTTTGGTGTCGCCATCGGCTTCGGCGACAGCGACTACGGCATCGACTGGTGGGTCTCCGGTGCAGATGCTACCCCTGTCCCATCGCATCACGCATTCAGGGCCAAAGGTAAGGCTCCCAGGCGGCGCATGGAAGTCTGGTGAGGGAGAGAGACCAATGGCTAATTTTACGGAAGACCGCGCAATGGTTGAGGCTTTTTACAAGGCGGCTCTCGCTGCCGGTGGTTCAGATAACGGCGCACCGGGACTGAGGGCCATGTATCATCCTTCATACTACGGTGCCTTCGTGAAGGACCCTGCTGGGAACAACATTGAGGCGGTTACGCACATTCCGGAGTAAGGCTGCTAGGTGTAATGGAGGGTTGAATTTTAATTAGTTCAGGGGCGTTTGGTTCTGAATAATTTTGGAAATGGAAGCATTGTGTGTTATAAATATCAGTCCTCATATTCCATTCCCAAGCTGTGTGAGATCATGCCAATAACTTCACGTGCTCGCTCAACTGTATACTAACTTCATCCAGGCGTATAAAGTGTACAGGCAACTGTCTTTATTTGGGTGTTTCTCTGCCTCAACGGGTAGTCTCGCGTGGCAACAAGACCTTACTACCGTTCCCTGTGCTCGCTTGTTGAACATCCAGCAATCAGCTCGCACTCGACTCTATCAATTCGATGGGCATGCATACCTGGAGAGCTTTACGGCTACCAAACGATGCGCGAATGTCAGTGTTCGCCAAATTCGATAATCTCCAGATGGCTCGCTCTACAAAAACTCACAAGTAGTATCCCACCCATCAACAACCATTGTCCTGGTACCATCATCAAGGCATCTCTACCAGCTATACCAATGACCACGACTTGTTGAGGGGGAGAAAGTAAAATAAACCTCCCTTCCCCTCTCACATGGGCGTTAGGTTTATACGAAGCCCACGTGCACGCGTGTGCGTATCCCTTTCGCTTCTCTTCACTCCGGTGATGGAGTGGCGTCAAGCCCGCGGTGCTACATCGGCCACACCGCATCCGCGAAGCCTTCCGCTCATTATTCAGGGACGCAACAGTTCATTCCGCGCACTTTTGCACTGAACCGCCTTAAAGAGTTCCGCCGCAAAGTAGGAAGCGAGTGCGTGACTGGTAGGAAACCGCACCAGCGTTGTCGTTGGTAGCGTCGCTCTGACGCGATTTTGCAACGAAACTACTGTCCATCTCACCACAAGCACATTCCACAGGTCATGCCAGACGATTCGTCGTCACAGAGTCTCTGACATAGTAGTGCCTTCCGCACCAAGATGGGCGAAGGCGATGAGTATGGCAGAGACACTTTGCATCGTGTAGTTCAGCAGGAATGCGATTACCCTAAACCCCTGTGCAGTAATGGTCACCAAACTGAGTCCCGCTGCTTGAAAGAACGCCTCGACTGTGTCGCCGGGGTTTTCCAGCATTATAACCTTCATCATACAAGGGAGTTGTGAGGACTCAACCTTTTGATGCTTTACCATTTATCAAAACCTTGCCGGCATTGCCTCCAGGACTGAGAAAAGATCAAATTTCATTGTCTAAGCAAAAGAAAAATGGCGCCTGCTAGATCAAGCCTGTAATTATATTTACATTAACCTGCTCGACGTTCTGCGGCAGGCAGCTCAACTGTCGAAAGAAAAGTAGGCATGGCTTCGCTGCAGCTTCGAAGCACCGGATTGTCTCCGGTGAAGCCTCCTCCCCCAGCCATCCACACCCTTGTTTTACCGCAGGAAGTAGAACTTTCAGCTTCCAGGCCTACTGGAGTTTTTTTTATTGCTGCCTGGAGGCGCCGGTGTTGAATGAGCCGTACTGAACGTATTCATACCAGTCTGACGTCAAGCGCTGGCCTCCCTGCACAAGGGCTACTGACTCATAGCCCGAAGAACTGCATAAAGTTACCACTAGCGCTGCGTTAATAGTCAGTGAGGCATACTCTGACGCGGCTATGCACTGCTGATGCGTCCAGTTACGGGAAAGTCCCAAAGGGGTTAAAGTAGACGTACGGATACAGGAACGGCTGCTGCTGCCCACCAGCGAACAAATCGTTCGGCAGCAGCGCCCCATAGGAAGCCAGCGGATCTAGAAGATTGATAGCATCGGGCGAGGCCGCTGTCTGCTGCTGCTGCTGCTGCTGCTGTTGCTGTTGTTGTCCTGGCGCGGCCTGCGCTGCCGGCTGTGGTACTCTGGACGCCATGAGATTGAGCGTCGCGAGACACCTCTCAGCCGCGACTCCGAAGCGAGAGTGCGCACCTAGGAAGTCCATCCCCGTCTTCCACGCGTGGCCAATATCCGCCGAGGGGAAAATGTCCGGGCGAAACTTGGCGCCCATCAGGATGATGGTGGCGGAGTAGAGGTAGTAGATCCTGTACCACCAGGCGGGGAGCTTGGCGATGGTGGCGTCCTGATCGTGGTGCTCCTGGAACACGGAGAGGAGGTTCTGGGCCGCGACGACGCAGAACGATGCGGACTCTCTGACGACGCGGTTGCGGAGGGTGTCGACGGTGTGGCCATCTGTTGGCTGGAGGAGGAGGTGCAGGATGATTGGTCTGAGCACTAATATTCTCGCGTGGAGGAACCTGCGAACTCGGTTTAGTCTATGTCCGACTTGGGGTTGGATGCGGGAGGGGATTGGCAAAACGCTGTACTTCTACGCACCGGATGCGAAGGATAATGGTCTGTCGCTTGAGGTTATCATCCTCCATGTTGGAGACCTCACTATACTTGAGATGATCCGGCAGGTCGTCGTACCACGTGCTGAGAACGCCATCGAGCTTCATAATCGTCCCAAGATCCTCGCCAAGCCTATGGCAGGGGGTACGCGCGGCGGTCACGCGAGATAGTTCCTGGTTGTCGGACCAGATGGTCTGCTCGGAGTAGAACGCCCGGTTCACAATCTCGTAGAGCTCGACCGATTTGTTGAAAAAAGCGACTTGGCACTGGTCGGCAGGTTCAATGTTCTCTACGATATTGCCATTGAAGAAAGACTCTGGAGCCGGGACGTCGGTGGCGAGGGGGCCGGATATTGCTGAGGGCCGCCCGTGAGTTACTGACACGATCCTAATTGAGATGGTATTAGTACTCTAGATTGTACAGGTAGGCATTCGGGGGGTGTGCAGCATACCTATCCATGAGGATACAACCATGCCATATCCTCCGTAGCAATTCCCGCTCATGGACTTGCTTGCGTTCCGTGGTCTCCCTCAGGTGCAACCCCAGGCTCTGGGCCTCCCGGATCGCACACCCGACAACCATCCACGTCTGGTGAGACCTATTCGTACTCTGCAGGTACTGGCTCATCAGGAGGAGGTACTGGACAATCTCCAACGTTCCGGATTCCCAGAGGTCCAGTCGGAGCACCTTCTCGGCCCGCGAGAAGAAGCGCTGGGCGGCGGCGTCCCTCTGGTCCGGCGAGATGTTCTCCCGCAACTGCGTCGCGAGGGCCAGGATGATGTTCAGGGTGCACACGAAGATGCGTGCGTTAAACCGGACGACGGCTCCCGAGAAGACGAGCTCGTACCGGCGGGCCCACTCCTGTCTGTCCAGAAAGGGATACAGGGAGTGGCAGTACCTCCAGTACTGAGACGCGAGGTAGTCTGCTTCTTGCCTAGGGGGCAGGTCACCCGCATACTCGCTTGGGTCGATGGCCTGCTGGGGTCTGGGGTCGGAGAGCCTCCTGGGTTCTGTCGCCGGCTTGAGCCCGATGACGTTCTTTAGGGCATCTGTGAAGGCGCTCACACAGGCACGTCCGTGGTAGACATCAGCAGTCCGTCCCTCCTCTAGCAGATTGTTCATGGCGTCTGGTTTTGTCTCTGGAGTCTCGCTTCTAGATGCTGATAATGAGCCTTGGAGCCCATTGATGAGTGCAGGTTTGACGTTGAACTCTTGATATAGTCCATTCTCTTGTTTAAAATCAAACACATTCGACGACGACGCCGAAGACGACGCCGACGCCAGCAACGATGGTGGAGTCGGATGCGGTCCGTTGGGAAGCCAGCCGACCACGTCGTGCCGGTTCGGGAGTCCAGTGGGCGTCGGCGGGGGTTCCATCTTCGGAACTCGGCCGTTCGCGCCCGAGGAGTAAGTACATACGATTCCGGGCCGCTTTTCGCAGTTTCCACAAACTGTTACGCGGTGTTAGTAAACATCGCCAACCCCTGACAAAGACGGGGAGTGTGTTGAGTGGTTGAGAGGAGGGGCTGCGGATGATGCTCGTCCCGACAAAACAAAATGAAAAAGGAAAGAAAAAAAGGAAAACTTACTATCCGCGCCATCGCACTTGACCTTCCTCGCTCGACAAGGTTCGCATGCAACGTCAATTTTCTGTCTCTTGGGCTTCGCCTGTCCCGGCAGGAGAGTTGGCTTGCTGGGCTTAGGCATTCCGGTTCCGGTGGACAAACGGTGTCTGGATATTCTCAAGCGGAAGCACTGTTCCTCATCTTTTGCCGGGAGGTTTCCGACCGATGTGGATTCATGATGGAGAAGATGAGATCCGAGGTTGGAATGGAAGTGGCGCCGATCGGACTATATGCCGAAGCGGTGACCACCAGAGGGGGAAGCATAGGATTCTGACTTCCGAGTAGAGCCTCAACAGGCAAGGAAGAGAGTTGATGGCCATAAAGCATCAAGTCATATCACGGCGGATTGTCTGTATCCTGGCATCTGTAATGGTGAGATCGTGTTGGCGGAAATATTTTAGCAGAAAGATGCGCCGCCTGCGAGTAGAGAGCTCTTCGCAGGGCGCTATCTCAAACTAGACACAATGGAACATTTCTGGGCTTTCTAGATGGGACCATATCCTTCTTTTCCTCGGTGCTATTGGGAGTAATCCACCGAGAGCCCCCGCGACCTAGTGTGTAGCCCATAGGGATTCTCTCAAGGGCTCGGCATTTCGTCGTATTGGGCTGCGCCACCAACAGCAGCCACCCATGACGGGCGGTCTTTCACAAAGATCTCCATGTCAGGTTTCCATTCGAGTCTACCTAGTTAG
The DNA here is from genome assembly GCA_037040375.1 of Basipetospora sp. M8501. Classification (NCBI taxonomy): domain Eukaryota; kingdom Fungi; phylum Ascomycota; class Sordariomycetes; order Microascales; genus Basipetospora; species Basipetospora sp. M8501. The sequence goes on from JAXQGT010000036.1 coordinate 17,403, forward strand.
TCAGAGGGGGTTACGATGTCCTGGGGGACATATGATGTTTTCGTCTTCAAAGTTCGGTGGCTTACCCATCGTCCAGCATGCTCGTCCTGATCATCAGGGCTTTTCCCTTTGCAGCTGCGGGAACGGTCCATATGGGCGTTCCGCAGGTGGCGCAGAAGAACTTTTCCTTCGGCAAACCCGACGTGGTATCATGGAACGTGATGGTGCTAATCTGGCCATCTTGAGCCGTCGCATCCACGTCGGCGCTGGAAAGTTTTGCAATCTGGTAATGAATGAGCTGTGAGCACAGGTTGATCAGATGGGGCGAGGTCCCGGCTGGGATGTGTTACCACCTGGTATACTCCCCCCGCGCCCTTGCTGCAATGGCAACAATAGCACGACAATACCCGTATGGGCTCTGACGAAATCGAGAGGGAAACCTTTCCGCAGAGACACTTTCCAGTGTACGGTGGCGGCATCGCTGTAAGTCTTGATCCACGATGACGAGGCTGCTGTCTTATTGGTGAATGACAACAGAGACTCCTGGCCGGGTTTCTCTTAAATTCTGCCTGTGGTGCGCTCCAAGGACCATGGACCCTACGGACTGCCCACCCTAGGAAGCTTCAGTAATCACGGACCAAGTATCGTACTTATTCATGAACGAATCCGGTGTCGATGTCGTCGCACAGGGCAGAACAACTGGCTACCTTAGTTCAGCACTCACTCATGTGAAGAGCTCGGATGCTGTTTCGGATACTGCGCTCTTCATAGCATCACATGAGTCTTCAAGTGTGGCGAGCATGGACGGGAAAACCTTGGAAGATTAAGGTTTACCGAGTCGCGACTCTAATAATGGTAGGCCATGGTAATGACGTTGTGGAATAGGGCTGAAGAGTCTCGAACTTACTCGAACTTACTAGGTCGTGCAAGGTTATCTCCATATATAGAAGGATTCAGGGGTAAACTAGGGTTATTAACCATTCGTCCATGGAGTCGAACTGACAAAGATCTGGTGCCTGGCAATGCCCTGGCAAAGATTAGCTCGGAAAACAAATGATCCATAACATCCACCCCCGTCATGACACGAATCGGAAACTGAACGACCGCCATCCACGGGTACAGAAAGGGTCGACAAAGAAATTAAACCGTCTCCGTGCGGTAAGTCTGCACAATGGCCGTCAAAGCACGAGCGACCGGCTTGTCCTTCGCCAGGAACTGCAGTGACCGGGCACGCAGCACGCCGGTCTCATCAGGTGTCGTGCGGACATGGAACCTGAACGCACCGCCACACTCCGCCTGCAGCGCCGCGTCCTGGAACAGCGTGGTGAAGAGCACGTGTTTCCCGTCCTCGCCCTCGCAGATATCAGACAAGGCCAGCTCGCCGAGCTCATGGAAGATGTCCTTCAGGCAGCCGAGGACCGCGCCCAGGGTTCCGTCGACGATGCGTACGTCTCGGAGGGCGAGGCGCCTGAGCGTCGGGTGGAACAGGCGCAGAAAGTGCATTAGACACCTGGCGGACACGGTCATGCGCGCGAGGACGAGGTCGCGGAGGGGAGCTGCGGGGCCCACCGTGGCGTCCACCCGATTAAGGAGCACGTCGAAGCACTCCTTGGGCGAGTTGACCAAGTCGAGGCGGAGTCGCTTGAGGCCTTGTGAGCATGCAATGAGGTTGGCTATGACCTCGGTCGAGGAGCCGATGCGGGCGGGGTAGGCAATGTCAACGATCTTGACTTTCCTGAGGGGGTCTGAGATGGCAGTAGACGCCACCACCCCGGTGGGCAGGGCGAAGGGCATGTCCTCCCGGATGTAGTTGTCGGTCTTGATGACGATGCATTGCAAATTGGGCAGCTTTCCGAGCCAAACTGCACTGAGCATGATGCCGAGGGTATCGGGGACCAGTAGAGCTCGACTGGGAGGGGGGAGCTCGCCGTCGGTGCCCCACGCCCAACCCGTGTGGTCGATGGCAATGGTGTGGCAGTTGACCAGGCGGGAGACACCTGCGTTAAATGCCTGGATGTAGGCACTGTTGAGGTCGATGGCTCCGTCTCCGGAGCGCGGCCAGGTTATGCCGTTGCCGAAAGCCGCGACAGACAGAGACCGCTGGCGAAAGTCGCCAATCTGCAGCATGTTGACCATGCCGGGAATGAAGTGCTTCTGCGACAAGCTGATGAAGCAGTCGAGTGAGGGCAGACTGAGGTCGATGATCATCTTCAGCGGGTGCCGGTTACGCATGAGTTGCGGCTGAGCATAGAATCCCGCTGCGATCTCCTCCTCGGACTTTCGGGTATCAATCTCGACGAAGTTGTTGACCGCGATGAGGGCGGCAACGTCGGGGGATGGGTTTCGATGGAAGTCGGACATTGTGTCGTATGATGTTGTGATAGTCAAGAGTTTTGCGATGGCCGCGAGGGGGTGGTGGTTTGGGGGGTTGTTGGGTGTGGTGATGAGGAAGAGAAAGGGAGGTTCTAGGTCTCCTGGTCGAGGACGACACAGGCTTTAAACATATGGAATATCGTCCCGGCGTGGTATCTGGAGCTCGCTGCCCAGGCTGCCCAGGTGGAGTCTCGTCATTCACAAACAGAGTCCGAGGGGTAGTTCAGCCTTTGTGTCTTCGAACAGGGTCGGGGACGTGGCTAGTGACGACGTTCTATAACCCGAAGGACAAAAAGAAATGACGAATAGAAAAGCCTAAGACAGTTGCAGGTGGAGCAACTACGTGCAACGAAGAGTGAACTGCACTCTGTGCGCTGTGATATAATGTATCATTCACAATGGATAAGGACGAAACACGTTTAGGTGGAGCGGCGATATGTACGGTCGTGACCAACAGTGAATTACATACTCCCTGTGTTTTGTGATATGCCACTAACATGGACAACAGCAAGACAACGATAGGTGGAGCAAGGAGGTGTAGCCAATGATGAATTTGCCAAAGCTGAAGACGGGAGGGTTTGTGTTCGTTGCTCCAGTACAGCGGTTCACACGCCCCAGACGCTATAACTACAAAGCATCTAATACTCTCGTCAAGTACTCGGGCATCGAGAGGTAGATGGAAGGAGACAAAATCCATGCCCTTGATTATCATTGTGCTCAGACGAGTCCACGCTCTGGTGTGATAAGGAATCGACGAACATTGTGTTTCGTACTTATCAAGATTTCGGGACATGACTGATCAACTGACTGCATGGCTGGTATAGCAGAGACCTCAGATCTCAGCGGGAACAAAACGGCGAAGCCCGCAAAATAGAGTAGAGTCTCTGAAAACAAGACAAGCCTCGCTTATACATAAATGTAGCAGAATTGCCCATCCGCTCCCCCAAGCATGTCGTTCAACTTGGACAGGGCAATCGGTGGCGCAGTCCACCCAAGGTCCACGATGATATCCTCGGGATTCTGCGCCTGGCGCCGACCCATGGGGTGCTGCATACCCGCCGCGCCCATCCCGGGCACCAAGTTCAACCGCGTCTCGGGGTCCTGCATCTGCCAGATCCACCACACCCTATCGAGCATTCCGTGGTGGAAGTAGAACACGGGATCGCCAGGGCTCGCATAAAAATCCTGTGTTCGGGTCAGATAAATCATAGTCAAAGGATACAAGGGGGAATGAAATAATAACAACTTACGCCGCCTGGGTCTCCGCCGATGATATAGTGCCCAGCATTGTGGAGCTACCGTCGTATGTCAGCCTACCATCCATACTGCGGCTCATAACACATGAGAGATGTCTTCACTCACTCCCCAGGGATTGGGATCATTCTGTAGCATAGGCTGTCCCAAGTACCGGTTATAGAAGGTGTCGATAGTGGTGTGATCCTGGATCAGCGACATGGTGTAGTTCGCCGTAGCCCCTGCCGCAGAGTACTTGTTCACATCTCGTCGTAGGCACCGCGGGTTCGAACCCAGCCCGTCTCTCTGGGGGTTGGGCGGGACATCGTTCACTACCGTGGAGAGGGGCCCGAGGCTCACGACCATGCTGTTCAGGTGTTAACAAAATAATACAGAAATCGCCTAACAACGCGGGAATGCCCCCGGGGGAGAGGGGAAGCATATTTACTCTTTGAATGGCCCTTCGGTTACACAGCCACCACCGCCGGCAGACGGGAGCATGTTGTAGGGCGCCCGGAAAGGCTGGAATACGCCGGGATAGTCTGTCGGTTCGCCGTTTCCTCCCATGCTGGACATGTTGCCGTTGAACAGGGGCGAGTTGATGGGATCAGCCGCATAGCGATCGTAGTTCATGTACTGTTTGTGCTTTTAGCATCAATGTAGCTTATTTATGGAGGGTATGAGCCATTTGACATACTGGCTGGTAGCCCGTGTAGCCGCACTCGTCTCGCAGCGCCTTCTCATACGCCCAGATGTAATATCGATGACTGGCAAAGAGATGGGTCTAGGAACTTTAGTGTTAGACAAGAGACTCAGTTTTGTGGATTCGAACGTGATGTGCCGCATACCGGACCGTGAAGCATCATGGCCTGTGTCATGTGGGTGGCCACGAAGTCGTCGAAGCGGCTGAGTGACCCAGGAGCCTGGCCGTCGGGTATCTTAGACGGCTTGGACTGGAGGCAAAGGACAGCAGCAATGTACTCCTCCCGCTCGGCGACCGAAAGATCGCTCCTGTTGTTCCCCAGGTGTTTAGTTGCAGCTTCCCGATTAAGATGCCCATGAGGAAGGGCGAAAAAATGACAATAAGTTGACCTACCACTCTCTGCGCACCGCCGCGTTTTCCAAGGTGCAGTTGGAAGTGTTGGACTTGCTAGCCATCCATGCCTCGACCTTGGCCATCGTAGCATCCTGTAGGAGGTCGACCTCGTCGGGGGGATATTCCGGGTTCCGCTTAGCCAGGGCACTTGTT
>JAXQGT010000037.1:0-20017 GCA_037040375.1 Basipetospora sp. M8501
AAGGCGGACGAGACGAGGTCGCACCTGATCGATGCGGCCGTTGTCAGGATCATGAAGTACGTTTTTTTTTCCCCTCCTCCCGCAGTGGTCATCTCCCCACTTCGTAGTACTCTTCCGGCCCAAGCTTTCCATCGATATCACCGAGTGATTCAGGAGGAAAATTACTAACGCCCATCTTCTTCTTCGTTCTGTTTTGCAGGCAGCGAAAGCAGCTCACGCACTCGCAGCTTCTCACCGAGGTTATCGATCAGCTTGTGGGCCGGTTCAAGCCCGAGGTCGCGATGGTGAAAAAGAGGATCGAGGACCTCATTGCGAGGGACTACCTGGAGAGGGTGGAGGATGCAGCGGTGCCGACGTACACATATCTCGCGTAATCGCAGGCCGATTCCTCAGAACTCACGATTCAGACTTTTTCGACATACGGATTCCCTCCCCTTTGTCTCCCTTGTCTTTCTCTTGATATTGACATTTGCGCAAGGCGTTTGGTGGGGCCGGGGCTGGGGAGGGTGGTAGAGGACGCGTACATTTGTGCCATCTTTGAGAAACGGGGTCTCGTTAAACATAGACGCTCAGTGTCACTCAAGAAGGGGTGTTACACTGGTCAGTCGGCCTAGGTGCATCATCGATTATATGTCCAATCCCAGATATTTCAAGCATCAGGGCGGCCTTTTAATAAGTGTAGGCGCAGGCGTTTTGCGTTTTGAAGATAGGGTCTTCGCTGCCGGACAGAAATGAAAATGACGGAGGAGACGTATACACTTTGGGTGTCCTTCCTATCGTGCCCTTGACTGTAATGCCGTATCGCCCTTTACAGTTGTTCGAGTCGGGGCAGTTCAAGAACAAAGGGCTCTTCCAAGAGGCCTGCTGCGTCGCAGCATAAGGACAGGAAAATGTCGGCCACAAAGGGGCGGGACAAAAAAGGTTCATCGGGATTCCGATGAGAACAAAGGGACTTGAGCAGGATATGTTCCTGTCTTCGAGGACATAAGACTCCCCGATTCCCCAAGCTAGATATAAGGATAGTAAGCTCTCCAGAAAGTGCTTGGTTAGCTATTCAAAAGTCAAGACTTTCATTATATGTTGCGAACCCCCCCTCCCTTTCCACTCACGGCCCGCGTCTATAGATTCCACGCGGGTATACAAGTCAATTATATATACTTTGAACGACGACAGACCGTTTTCAACTGACCGACATTCATAGCACCAACCACACGAGAAGAGGAAGGGAGAGCAAACAGCACAAGATGTGCTTCTACTTCGTCATAGCCTACTCATGCGGGCACAAGCAGCTGGCGTACAAGTTCTGCGCCGAGAAGCGCGGGTTCGTCTCGCGGATCGGCATCGGCCGCCCGTGTGCGCTGTACATGACGACCCGGGCGGTAGGCGACTACTGTCGCCAGTGTAAGAAGAAGCGCGTACAGGAGCGCTTGGCCGCTAGACACCGCGTCGCCGCCGCCGCCGCCGCCAACTCCATTCCCGCCACACAGGGCAGTTCTGGTGACGAGATCCGCGAGTCTATCCTAAAGGGCTTATGGCGCGTGCGGGACGGATGGAAGCGCAAGGTCCGCTTCGGGTCGAAGGGCGAGTCTAAGTGGAGCGAGTCGACAGAAAGGAACCGCGTGAGATTCCTAAAGACCGGGGCCGACGCGACGGGAGACAAGATGGGAGCGGTGGACGATGCCATTTCGACACGGGCGGAGGTAGGGGTCGGAGTCCGGCCGGACATGGCGCATCAGCGGATGATGAAGAAACCGCCCTTCAAGCGCCCCGCGGTCCGGAGCGAGATCCGCCCGGCCCATGGCAGTAGCAGTAGTAGTAGTACTGGGGGTGGTAGACCGGCTGTCAAGGCATACGGCCCGCTGACCTCGCACCCAACGCATGCGGATTCATTCGCGGAGCGCATTCGGCGGGCGCAGAGCACGCGGAAGGCGGCCGGCGGCGTCGCCGCGACCGACCTCGTGGCACACGCCGCACAGTATCGCCGCGTGCGGCACAACCCGGAGCACTCGATCGAGCGTCGGTATCCACTCCTAACCAGTGCAGCTGCGGGTCATGGCCAGGAGCAGCACGGAGGCACCTCGGTCCCAGGTAAGACCACTACCACTACCACTACCACACCCCGAACCCTGCGAAGGAAAGGCAAAAGCGTCGGGCTCGCCCAGCGGGCGCGTCAGCACGAGACACACACGCACAGCGCTAAAACGTCACTTCCTCCTACCCAGCACCGCCGCTTCAGCCGTTCGCCTTGGCTTACGACGGGTATAGTAACCCCTTTGCCAGTTGCGGATTCTACCACGATAACCCGTCCCTCCCCGGGTTCGACCCCAGGCATCGCCTCCGCCGACAGCGAGCACTCGGTCGCCAACGGCTGGACGACCGACGAGGACGAGTCCCGCTCGGCCTCACCTGCCTCTAAAGAATTTGACGACGGTCAACGGCCAGTTGTTGGCCAATCGGTGGAACAGAGTGAAGACCACCACCACCCGCTAGGCAGCTTCTTCATGGACACGAACTCCGACATTGAGACGCGCGCCAGCCAGTACAGCGTCAACGGGAGCGAAGCGGAGGAGGAAGCGGCTAACCGCAGGGTAAGTCCGGGCGCTGAGAGGAGAATTCGCCAGCGGGAGGTCGGTGCGGGAAGCACAGTATCATCGGAGGCGGCGGATCCGTCCGTCGCGTTGAGCTCGGTGGTTGGTGTTGCGCGGCTCAGGTACGGGAGGCCTGCATCGCCGAGCGCGGCAACGAACTTTTTCCGCTAGGGGGGGTTAGATATACTTCGTAAGTCTCGGGGACGGTTCGAGAGTGCCCTTGGTTCTCCTCAGCTGAGCCTTGGGTAGAGGCTAGTGGATGGTTTAGCAATCCACCACTCCCTCGGGGGAGCCTGTGCCCAGGAACACCATAACGTATCAAATATAGTCATGAGTCATGAGATACAAGCGCAAATCTCCCGATAAGTTGCGTAGAGATCATCGAAAACAGTCAAGTTAGCCTAGGTAGGCGTCGAGGTGATTTCCACCAGGATTGAGTTCAAGATGATGCAGCTGAGTACTTTGTCTAAGAAATATGCCATTCCTAAAATCCACCCCGCCATCTGCAGTCCGTGCACACATTTGAGCTCTCCCACCCAGATCATTGCGACAACTTTGAACATCAGCTCTCGTCTTCAACACCCTCCAACTTTCTCGAACAACCACGGAACGAACATCTCTGCGGCACGCACATCTTCAGCTCACACTCCCACATTGACATTGCACCTCTTTCTTCCGCCAGCGCACAATGGCATAGCCGTCCTCTACAACCTGATGCCATCACTGTATCTGTTAACACATCGACATGTCCGTCATTCTTTGCACAGGTAAAGTCGCCCTACCCGCCGCTCACCAGCCATTGTCCTACTCGTATCCTTAGTTACACTTTCCTGCCGCTCGAGCTAACCTCCAATTCCCAGCCGGATATGACCACACTATAAGGTAGCTTCCCTCGAACCTCGACCCTTGACCTCGAATCCCCCTCATCGCCTGACCGACACGTACCGCGGTTACTGACAGCGCTCCCTTCATAGATTCTGGGAGGCTCTCTCCGGGATATGTTCCCGCACGATCCAACACCCAGAGTCCCAGGTCAACCGGCTCTGCATCTCCCCGGACAAGCGCTACCTCGCTGCCGCCGGCCACCACACCGTCAAACTCTACGACATCAAGTCCACGAACCCCAACCCCGTCCTCACCTTCGAGGGCCACGCTGGCAACGTCACGGGCGTCGCCTTCCACTGCGAGGGAAAGTGGATGGTCACGTCCTCCGAGGACGGCACCGTCAAGATCTGGGAGACCCGCAGCGGCTCCATACAGCGCAGCTACAACCACGCCTCCCCCGTCAACGACGTTGTCATACACCCCAACCAGGGCGAGATCATCAGCTGCGACAGGGGCGGCAGCGTGCGCATCTGGGACCTCGCCGAGAACAACTGCTCGCACGACATCATCCCCGAGGAGGACCAGTCCGTTGCCAGCGTCACCGTCGCCAACGACGGCTCCTTACTATGCGCCGCCAATAATTCGGTGGGTTTCCCTCCCTTTCAATACACCCCCTTTTTTTTTGGGTTACCCAAATTTACCTAACTCGCTTTCCCCTCTTTCCCTCCAGGGCAACGTCTTCATCTGGAAACTCACCCAATCCCTCGAACGCACAAACATCCTCCCCGTCGCCCAGTTCAACGCCCACAAGGAGGTCATCACCCGCGTCCTCCTCTCCCCGGACGTGAAGAAGCTCGCCACCTGCAGCGCCGACCACACCGCCAAGATCTGGGAGGTCCGCGACATCGAGCCGGGACAGATGGCCCAGGACCTCGGCCCGGAGCCCTACCCGCTCGAGGCCACCCTCACCGGCCACCAGCGCTGGGTCTGGGACTGCGCCTTCTCCGCCGACTCGGCGTACCTCGTGACCGCCTGCTCCGACCACTACGCCCGCCTGTGGGAGCTGTCCACGCAGACCATCATCAGGCAGTACAACGGCCACCACAGGGGCGCCGTGTGCGTCGCCCTGAACGATTACTCCGAGGCTAGGTAGGGGCCGGTCTTGAGAGCTGGGGAGAAGAGGGGGAAAATAATCGGTAAGGGCGGAATGCTGCTCGGGAGCGTTGGCAGACGAGAAAGTGGCTCCATTGCATGCCGACTCCACCAATCCCGAGTGTGTAGCCTTTGAGGCTCCAGGGGCGGGAAGTGGTGACTGGTAAAGGCTCGGTGGATATCGCGGCGTTTGGCGTATTTACGGCGGTTGATTCTCGCGCTCTCCCAATTCTTGCCTAGGCCTTTCTCCATAACGCTTCTTCTCTCTATGCGATATGCCGGTGTAATGTGTTCCACTATGTGAAAGGCCAGAACCTGTAACGGAAACGCTCTGACAAAAGGTGCAACAGGGATCGGGTGGCTTCCTGTGTTCCTACCTACGTACTTGCAATGCTAATGGCGGCTCGTCTGCGACCCTGTGTCTATCCCAATACGTGTAGTTCGGAGTTAGCTACAACTCTACTCTTGTCACACCTAGAACGCAGTTCAGGCTCTTCCTGTGTCATAAAATAGTTCCATTGCCCAGCAGAAAACCTCTGCCGAGGATGCAGACTAAACTAAAGCCATTAAGTATTGGCAAACGCCGCCCTTACCCGTATTCAGCGAAAGAGCCGTGATGAAACCTTGGGAAGAAAGTTCAACCGTTCCACACCTAAACTCCCCGATACCTTTCCATCCCTCAAATTAAAGACCAATTTGCATAAGGAGACATAACAACGGTGGCAGTCGGGACACTCCCCTCATACCACGTTCCCGTGAAGCATCACGGTAGCCTGCATGGTACAGAGCATCCTCCTCATCAACGTCTTCAGGAAAAGTTCGGAGCAGAGAAAACCAAGGTGCCGAAGACGGCCAGGCCGCCAAGAGCAGCGTAGCCAATCTTCTCGGCCACATACCGAGCACGCTTGGCGGGTCGAGCCTGGGCCTCAGGCGGAGGTCCTTGAGCCGCGTCTTCAAGCTGTGCAGGCTCCTCCTCCTGATCCACCGGCCGGACGGCAGGCTCCGCGGCCCGCACTTCCTCGTTGATTTCATCGGCCGCTGGGACTACCACCTCGTCGTCGTCGTCGACGGAAATCTCCTCCGCCTTGCGCTTTCTGCACTCTACCTGCTGGCTACAGGGGGCAGGTGAGTAGGAGTCAGCCGGGGAGACACTGACGCTCGGGGGTTGGATGGCGGGGGTTTCCTGAAGCTGAGGTGGCTCCGCGGGTGTGAAAGACGCTGTGGGTTCGTCGTCGTTGAGCAGGGCTGAAAGAGAAGCCTTGCGCAGATATGGAGACTGAGCAGGAGCAGGCGGCTCTACGAGAGTCTGGTCGAGCGGTGATGATGCTGGCGACTCGGCCTCAGAATTATCGCCAAAGTCAGAGTCGTCGAGGTAGAGCTCCTCGTCACTTGCGCTAGAAGGCTCCTCCTCGTCTCCGAACACCTCGAGCACCTGATCGTCATCCACGTCCTCGGCGTCCTCCTCGAACTCCTCTAACTCTTCATTCTCTTCGTCTACGCCCTCTTCTTCGTACGAATACGAGCTCGGCTCTTCTTCGAGAGGGCTGAATGACGCCTGCTCGATGATCCGGCAGTCTTCGTCCATGCCGTCGTCCACCTCGATTTCGATCTGCTGGGCGCCTGTGATCTGCACCGGGGGAGATTGCCAGCTCGATGTAGTTTGTTCGTCATCCTTGGTGAGGTCGATCGAGGCCACTCGCGGGGCGGGACGGATGCCGTGCATTTCGAGGATGCGCGCCCCCCGCGTGATGGGGTCTTCGGGCTCACTGTCATCGATAATGTCGGGGACGCGGAAGGACATGACACTCTCGGCGAGCTCTTTCCTGAAATCGATGCCGACCCTGATACGGCACGGCTGAACGGTCTCTTCGCCATTTTTGATCGGCGAGCCGAGAACCAGCACGTCGTTGTTCCTCAGCGGATTCGGGACCGTGGGCTTCAGCCGGGTGCCGTTTACGAGGGTTCCGTGGGAGGATCCGATGTCCCGCACGTAGACACGCTATAGTCAGTCAGTCAGCAACACGAGCGAGGTCATGATAAGTTTCGGTGAGTGTAACTAACCTCGTACTTCAAGTCGGCACGAATGTCGACATGTTTTCTGGACATAATAGGGTTCTCGAAGTAGCCATTATCCACGCTGGGGGACACTGCGGACGCCTTGTTGCTTGCCCTTCCGATGATGAAGGTGTCGTTCTTGGGATCGAGTTCGATGCTGCGTTCGAGGAGGCTGGAGCCGCCATGCCCCTCGACGGTGAGTGTGATGTGGGCTGTTAGATAGTTAGCACAGGGGGCCCTATGGAATCGCACGCAACATGGAGGTGATATGGATGTGTACCTTTTTGATTTGTGTAATCCATGGCTTTCTGCAGATCCCACGCTGCAAAGGAGTGAAAGATGAAGATGCTGGCGGTTTGGCAGTGCTCTGACGCGGGACGTTTCCTAGGTTGTAGAAAGGTGTGGTTTGGGGAGGAAGCTGCCGAGCTGGGGTGATCTACTCGGGGAGCCGATAACGTTTAAACTAGGTTTCGTTGGCGCTGTTTGCTCGCGTATGTCGAAACTGTGAGCTTTAGTTTGACTTCGAACACCTCTGGAGAAGAGTAGGCAGAGCGGTGCAGTGTGGGGTTACGATCGCAACTGGGTCCAGATATAAGGCGACCAGCGAGATCACGAGCAGGTTCGGTGAACTGACTATATGTAGGCAGGGGTGGGGAAGATAGCTGGAGATGAAGTGGTGATAACCTGAGACAGCACAGGTACGGCTTTAGGCGGGGTAATACACTGTCTGGGTCCTGAGGTTCGTACACGGAGTCAGCGGTGCACGTTCATGTTGGGAGCAAGTGAAGTGTCAGCTCAGGCCTCACAGTGCTGAAGCTCTAGCGTTCGCAAGGCAGGCACGACCATGCTCCGGTTTGTCGCGGCTGCCTAATAAGTACACTACAGTGTCACATAGCCCATGATGTTGCTGACAACGTGAAGTCCAGTCAGAATTGGTTCCAGGTTACGCCCGGATGCCCCTCATCTAGTCACATGGGTGAACTAGTTATAGTTCCAGGTTACATATCATAGTGTGGAAGGTACATTTATCCATGACAAGAGCACCGCATCATTGATGCTTGGAGTCAACACAACCAGCACGTTCCACGTTCTCGAAACTGGAATAATACATGGCCTCTGTGAGTAGCCAGTCGGGAAGTGGTTGGTGCTTTCTCGAAGTTGAACCTCTGATCCGTGAAGCACCGTGACGCAGAACCTGGAACTTCTCCGTGGCTTCTCCTTCAACTGTTGCCGTGCACAAGTAACGGAGCTGTCGGATGTGAGGTGTGGTGCTGTCATAATGCGGGGCCGCTCGCCTTATCGACGCTGCGGGGTTCCATCCCATGTGGGTTCAAGACAGCACGCCGCCTACGCCGTCCGCGCTATCTAGTGCATCCTACCCCGTGTCAAATCTTCGTGGGAGGAAAATGCATACTCCCCGAACTACTAGCTTGGACGTAGCTAGACATATGTCTTTACTTATTAGCTCCTAAACGGAACTTGCACCATCACTTAGTGATCTCATACAGCCAGCAGACGGGTATTCGCTTCTGATACGTCACTTCCCAGCGCCTTCTGGAGCCTGGAGATATCCTCACGAAAGCGGTCGGGCAGCAACCAACCCCGTGGACCTGGACAAAGGCTTGGGCGCGACAAAACGAGAGGAGGAGACGCATCGTCTAGGAAGCTCGGGCATTCTGCATATTGTCTCGTCGATGCCGAATGGAAACGACGTTGGCCAAACATTCGCGACGACTGGGACCTGACAATGTGCTTCGCGGAATTGTCCCCGCAAGATGCGGCATAGCTTGTTGCGGGGGCGTTGATTTCGCAGAGCATTCGCCCCAGCGCCTGATTAGTGTTGCCGCTTGCGCTTTGCCGTTGGGTGAAGGGAGAGGGTATTGAAGGTATCGGATGGCGATTGATACGGTAAGAATGTTCCGACCATGTGGTTACAAGGTGCGTGTGGAGAAGGACTGTGGATGGCAAACGGAGAGCTGCGAGTGTCTGAGGTCGATTTTCAACACAACAACTTGAATCTAGCGTACCTTGGCACGACGTCTACAGCGAATGATGTTGTTTTTGTCAATCTGGCCGTACTCGAAGCCTTAGGTCAAGCAATCCATAGGGATAGAGTCCAAGGTGCTTTGCCAGTGGCCGATGATCCGACCAGCTGCTTGCTGACGAGGGAGTGAGGACTCTGGAAGCCCATTCCGATCTGGGGCCACAGACATCGTCGTTTCACGCCTTGTGCAACAATTCCATGTTCCTGGATCGTCATCCCCTAGTCGATTCAATGGCATTGGTGACACCTACAGTAGCCCAGTGGCCTCAGCGTCATCACACGCTACTCCGTACTGACCACTAGCGTAGTATTGGTGAATTGGCATGGCGCCAATTTAGGACGCTGCCCTGGGCAACAAAGAGCTCCCAAGCAAAGTAAACAAATCGCGAAGATCTTGCGCCTCAACTCGAACTTTCATATCCCCAGTCAGTGACGCCTCTGATACGTATGGTGCTCCATTGTCTGCATTTTCACCCCATATGATGTGTCCTCACAGCGAATCTTGTAGCGCCCCCAGATGTCGAATATGATCTCGTATATAGATGCTTGGAATAGTGGGTGGGATGCGGTTGTCGAGCGACACCAGGCTACAAAAGCACACGATTAATTTCCACATGAATTTACTCTACGAGTATACGGAGTAAACTGTTGGACCAGCTCGCTTTCTCTACCAGACTTTCCTCCAAAATACCGTGATATTCTCCTACGGAGTAGATCTTGGTGATCTCAAAGCCACTCTTCATTACCCAGTGGGAGTGGCGACGTCCTTCCGTACCCAGGTATTAGGGTGCAGGGGTTGGGAAGCCAAGTACTGTTACTGCTAAATCTGGCTTAAAGTTACATCAAGAGCTTGGCGGGTCATTACGGTCCAAGCTCCGCCTCGGACACAAACCGCCCGGCAACGCACACCAGCCAAACCATACCCCGGTTCTGGAGCTGTCTATTGGATGGACATCAGCTTTGGACAACTCATCAACCCAACCAGCCAGTCCCAGCCGCTCGTCTGGGTCTGGGCTGTTGTACAGAGAGTACCCTGTACAACCGCCTCCCACCTCCCGTTCTCGTCCGTTGGACGACCGAGTGGCAGTAATCCGTTTGCTTCACGACTTGACGGGCGAGTGGTGCGGCGCACACAAAAGTAAGATTAGTTTGGGAACTTGGAGGTGTGAAGAGATCGAGCGTTTCTATGTCCAATTCAACAGATCTCTGTGCTGTTGTTTGACCTTTGGCTGATCCTTCCCCACTGCTTTTCGCGTGCTGCCTGGGACCCCCCACGATAGTACACTGATTATGGGTAGAGTAGTTTGGTGTGCGTAAACTACCTCTGAGCTGAGGTGTGCTTGTTGGCTCCGCCGCTGGTGTTCGTCCAGAGTACCTCAACATTGCCTCTCATCTCAGCTTTTAGATCTGGACTCAACTTCTTGCCACTTTTCGCACCGGATTCCATGCCAGAGACCGGAATGCGAGAATATCGACCAGGCTGCGTCCGATGTAGCTTCTCCGAAATTTAGTCGCCCGTACTCGTAAAATTCCCCAGCCGAAAAAGAGGCTTGCCGCCAATCGACCCGGGCTTTGGGCACTCTTCATCTCTCCCGACCCAGCCTCCTTGTCTTGCCAATTGTTTTTTTCCTCACCCATCTTCGGGTACGTCTCCGTTCCCCTGCTACAGCGCAATGTGACAGAGGATTCTCCTACTCACAGTTCTTGTCTCACAGGTGATTGACCCCCCCTGGGCACCCTTGCCTTATTGCCCTGTCATCATTCGCCTAGGTCGACGCTCGCCTGCATGTATCTTCCTTGATATGTAGTGACATTGGTACCAAAACAAAATCCGTCCCCACAACTTTGCCTCCCGAACCCAACCCGAACTCGACTTCTGTCGTCTTCATCTCTTCCTAATCCCACCGGTCATCTGGTGAGAAAGGGAGGATTAGCTGAAGACAGGCGCCTTCGAACGAAACCTACGAGAGCGGCTGACCTTTCAAGTCGCCGAGGACGAGGTGACCAGCCACCTTAGGGCAGAAGGCGGTCTGGAGCGGTCATCGTGGTGCCTCCTGGCTATCATCAACCCTCCACCCTGCCGCTGCTGAATACCAAACATGGGAATTGACTTCAAGAAAGGCCCCCCTCTACCAGCACCAACAGAAACCGATTCCGCCGCCCCTACCGAGCTCTATACCCCTACCGAGCTAGCGACTGATGTGTCCAAGCCCGCCGACGAAAAGTCCACTTACTCACTCCCCGAAGACGGCACCCCCGTTACCATCAAGACCCGAGCCAGATCCAACAAGCAGACGTCGCTTTTAATCGAATACTCTGAGGACTACAAGGCTGGGGCCTTAGGCGGTGACTCTGACCGCAGGCCCAGCGTCCGCGTCCGCGTTACAACACCCTCTGCCAAGGGTAAACAAGGCAATAACGGCGGTCGCATCCAAATTACCGAAACCACCGACCATTACAGACCTTCCCGTATCCGCCGCCCTCTGTCGCCACTCACACCTTCGAGGCAGGGCGAGCCTGGGTACGGCGAGGACAACCGGAGTATCGGGTCTTACGCCTCCGCCACAGAAGAGTCGAACGTGTCTAAAAATCAGCCAGTCGAGGTCGGTATCGACTTGGGCCGTTCAGGTCACAGGCGCCGACCCGCCAGTCCTCTCATACCTGCCGCCGAAACCATGGCGTCCCTCATGCCGAGCACGCAGTCGGAGATCTCTGCCATCCCGACTGATAGCTTTCTCGATGGTTCTGGACCGATCAGGTCGTCAGACGGTCGATGGGCGTCCAATCCCCCATCTGCAGAGAAGCTCAAGAGCTCCAAGACACGAACGGGGAGCCGTGAACGTGTCAAGATAACCGAGAAGACTAAGGACCGCTCTGATCGGAAGCACAAGTCCAGCAAAAGCAGGACAAGTAGCCTGTCTGATAAACGTGGTGACGAAGTCAAATCGCCGCGCAGGCGATCTAGTCGGAACCATGACTCCGCCGCCGACTCGAGCGTCGTCTCATCGAACTTTTCTCCGAGTCACCGATCCATGGACCAGCATTCCATGCGATCCGACACCTCCGCCAAATCCATCAACAACCCCAAATTGCTCGAGGCCGTTGAGGATGCCATCCGCCGACTTATCCTACCCCAGCTCGACTCGTTGAGGCGTGAGCAAAGCATGCGCGACTCGGCACGTCGCGGTTCAGTGATTTCAACTGGAAGTGCCCTCTCGAGGGAGGACCTAGCACTGGAGCGCAGACGCACGTCGGAGAAGTCGCGCGATCCCCGGTACAAGGATCGGAGGGATCGCGAGGGTAGACATGACCTTGCTGATGCATCTCCGCGAATATACGACCGGGAGTCTATGGATGGATCCTCCATTCTCGAGGCAGAGCCTCATACACCCCGGAGGAAAAGTACTGATGTGCTCAAAGCCGCTGCCGCCGGGGCCGCTGTAGGTGGTCTTACAACAGCAGCGCTCATGAACTCGCCGTCCGACGAGAAGAAGCAGAGGCGTAGAAAGCGGGCCGAGTCTCTTCGGAGCCGCAGCCGTGCGAGCGATACATACACTGACGATTTCGAAGACGATGATCATCTCATGCCAGCTCCGCCCATGCCACTGATGAGCGAAATCAACCCGTCCGAGGTCACCAGAACGTCTATACTTTCTGCAGACAGTGACCGGCCCCACTCGGCATCGGAGCAGATCGTCTCCGGACGACAGGCTGTGCGCACTGCACCATCCCCTGAATCGACGCCCACGCCGACGAGGACCCCGAACCCCCTTCAACAAACGCTGGGGACTCAACATGCCAATGTGTCGCATGGCGACTTGACTGCTCTTCGGAGCCAGAGGAATAGTGTGCAGCCTGATCGTGACGAGTACCCTCGAGACATGCCACCTCCGGGGCAACTGGCATTTGAGAGTCGGAGCATTGATGAGCCTATGGAAGAGGATATACCCCCGGATAGTCATTACGTCGCGTCGGCTTACGACTATTACAATACTCAGGACGTTCCGCCTCCTTTGCGTTACGAGCCGTACCAACCGGAGCGTCGCGGCTTGAGTCCCATCTACAGCGTGTCTGGCTACACTGAGGGTGGGAGCGAAGGCCCGCATCAGAGGGACTCCAAGGCCTTCACTGCCAGCGGGTCGCAAACTGACTCCCCGGAGAAGTCGTCGCATCATGACCATTCGATGCACTCACCTGCGTCGGCTCACAGTAATGTCATGAGCCGAGACTACACCCTGCCTGGCGACGACAGGAGCTCAGTTGCTGATTACCGGAACACTATGTCAGCAGACGGAAGCGACCTTGATGCCAACGCGTCGAGACAAGCAGTGCGGGGCGTCGGCGCCAACCCCGATATTGTTCACGTTCCGGTCGGGCTCGAGTCTCATGTCGCATCTCTTGTTGACGGGTCAATGCTCGACCAATCGGTTCTGTCGCAGGATTATGCTCGGGACTCGACTGTTTCTTACGACGATGGAGCCCGGTCGTACGTACGCAGTCAGAGCTTCAGCCCGACCAAGCAGGCTGCTGCGGATCGACAGTATCCTGAGGACGACCGCGCCACGACTCCTGTTTCGCGAGGTCATCCACGGTCGCGAGAGTTCGCCGAAGAGTACGACATTGACAAGTACGGGCGCAAGATTCCCCAAACGCAGTATAGACAAGAGTCTCCGACAGAAACTGAGGCTGCGATCACGGCCAGCGCTGCAGCCAAGGCAATTAAGGCCCTCAAAGCCAATCAAGGAAAACAGACGTCTGACGACGACGACGAGCTGCACGGTGCCTATGTCCCTGCTGGTGTTCAGAGGAACAAGTCCTTCAAGGAGCGCACTATGGCCGGGCATGAGCCTGCGACGACACCCACACATAGTATCGATAGGCTGGACTATGCCGACGCACCGAAGTTGGGAGCCAGTGGCCTGCCGGACCTCAACGATCCCATGCCAGAGATCGGCTACGTTGACGACAGCGACACGCATACGAATGTCTCGGTTGTGAAGGAACGATTAGATGGTGCCCGGAGCATGTCATGGACCAGGGGGACGACGCCAAAACCGACCGACAACATCCACGCGGATGAAGCTGAAGACCATCGCGGACTTGGCATAACGGATATGGCCACTGCCGCTGCTCTAGGCACAGCAGCAGCCATGGCGACGGCCCAAAGCCGGCAGCCAAGTAACGAGCATGAGGAGGAGTGGCAGCGGACATCTGACGAACGGAAGCGTGATACCTTGAACACCAACCCCTTCGAAGGGGTTAGCCCAGTGGCTAACCCGCAGCTCGGCGACACCTTATTCAGGGGCGACAATTACGATATTGGCTTCCACACTGGCAGCCCTGGAGTACCAGCAGCAGACGAGGGTTACAAACCTCAAGGCGCGATCCGAGCACCCGACTTCCAAAATGAACAGACGGCCCTGGAGCTGAAGCCGACCGAGCTTCACGACGGCGCTGATCCGTTCTACGAGGAACCTAAAATGGTGCCGACCCGCCATCTCAGTGGCATGTCGCACGGCATGACCACTCCTTTCTACGATGCCGCCACTGGTGGGGGTATTGACCGCATTGAATCTAAGGACATCATCGCTCTCATGCAGGAGGTATGTACTACAAGTGTCTCTCCACCGAGTGTCAGGTGCTAACAGCTAGTAGCTTGTCGCCCGTGACGCCCAGAGGTCAGCTCGAGACACCGAGATCGCGGCTACAGTAATGTTCCTGGCGCAGGAGATGCGCAACTCATTCAGGAACGTAGAGGACCGCATCAGGCAGGCGGAAGATGTGCTTGTGGATGAGCTACAGGAGACAGAGAAAACTGTGGTGAAGGCGATTGGAGGTCCCCGCCCGTATCCTGGCAGCGGCGCTCGATCTGCCCAGGGCTCACAAACGGGTGACGATGTCGCTGCAAAGAAGGGCAACATCATTCGCCGTGCCCTCAAAGGCCTCCGTGCATCCGGGACAAACGACTTGACCAGGATCGAAGACATGCTTCTCACTCTCCTCAAAGACGTCGATGATCTCAAATCACAAGCTACCCAGCAAGGCAGGAGTACCGCC
The DNA here is from genome assembly GCA_037040375.1 of Basipetospora sp. M8501. Taxonomy (NCBI): domain Eukaryota; kingdom Fungi; phylum Ascomycota; class Sordariomycetes; order Microascales; genus Basipetospora; species Basipetospora sp. M8501. The sequence goes on from JAXQGT010000037.1 coordinate 14,722, forward strand.
CGCCACTCGTACGAGAACTTGCGCCCTGAAGGGCAATACGAGCAGCAACAGGAATATGAACCCGAGGGCCGGGATGGAGTATCGATGGCGGGCCAAAGCAGCCAGTCCGGACACTTGTCTGTACCCCAGGGCCGTGTGCTTCAGAGGAAACATTCAGAGAATCGCGTGAGCACCGTCCCTGAGGCAAACGAGGATGAGCTCTCCCACGAACCTGAACACGCGCCCGTACAAGACAATGCTATTAGCAACCCAGCACAGTTCAGTGACAGCCACCTACTGACCCCAGGCCAGCACAACCAACGCGGAAGCTCGGTGCCGTTGGACACCCCTCCGCAGCCGTCGATGCCAGTGCACGCCGGCTCTGTGAGCAACGACAATACGCCCAAGACCGAGAAGTCTAAGAAGCACAAGTCCACAAGCTCCTCAGGCTGGATCCCCAAGATCTCGCGGTGGTCTGAGACGACTGCGTCTACCGTCAGCAAGGCTTTCCGTGGCAGTGGTGGAACGTTGCGGAAGGAGCGTGACCCGGAGTACATGCACCACAATCCCTCACGCTCGGGATCTGATCTCGCCGCCTACCAAGAGGACTATCCCCCGACCGATCCGTATGGAGATGACCATCTGCACACCGGCTTTTCGGACGTTAATCTGGCACACCCAGACGCACCAACGCACACAATGGGTGACGTGCCCCGCGCGTACATGACGCCCGAGGACCCCAAGTACAAGGCGCACAGGAACTCGATCAATCTCCAGCACCCGCAGCCGCGCCCCGGCCAGACGGAGCGGTTCAAGGCGGCGCTGGAGTCGCAGGCGCACATCTACGACTCGTCGGGTACGCCCCGCTCGCACGATTGGCAGGGCTCGACGACGAGCTTACACCGGATGGGCGGGCAGCACAATCCGCATCGATACAGCGATCAGTCGGCGCCGCCGGCAGGCGAATACTGGCCCGAATCGCCGGCTGGCGCTAGCGCTGGTCCGCCAAGGCCGCCGAAGGAGCCCCTTGACCCCGTTCCGACGGCGGGGACCCCTGGGAGGGGCACGCGGTACTCTAAATACCAGACAAAGGCGAGCCCGCTGCCGTATCATAGTGTGGAGAGCGGGTACGGCACCGGCACTGGGACGCACACAAACTACACGGGCAGTCCGAAGCTGGAAAACAGAAACTTGAGCGGAGCGCTTGGCGGCGCGCCTACCCGGAGGCCGAGCGGACCCCGGGCGATGACGCCGAAGAGCGCAGAGGAGGAGAGTGCCAGGGAAGAGAGGCGACGAAAGAGAGGTAAGGATACACACCCCCCAGTCTGGAGCATGAGCTTCTGCCACCAGATAAACTAATGTTATGTTGCTGGGGAAAACAGATACCTTTGGCACCATTGCCAGCCAGGATACAGATACCTTCTAGAAGAGGACGTCTGGAGCTAGGCGTAACTCGCGCGAACCGATCTACGGAAGGCCTTGTCATTGATTTTGACATTAAACATTGCACCCTCAAGCGAACGACTCTTTGTCTTCCCACTGGCGTCTGTCTTGCAATCTCAACCATCATAAGATGGGCCCAATGGCCCCAGTTGACGACACTAGAATCTCAAATAGGTTCCACAGGTGGACGAATTTTGAGAAGAACTTGGGGAGAGGAGGGAAAGATGTGTTAATCTGAATTATTATTTTTATTTTTTCGTTTCCCCGGGACGAGGAAAGCTGGGGGAGGGAGAGGTTGAAAGGGGGTGGGAATGTTTCTAACCTGTCCAGGGAGATTGGGCTTTGCAGAGTGTGTGAAATCTCGCTTCTTACCGAAACTCACGACGTCATGAGCAAGAGCATCTACAGTTGTTTCTTCTTTCCCCCAAGTTTGTTATAGTTTTTGTGTTATTTTCTTCTTCCTTCAAATCTCTCCACGTTGCGCAGGAGAGAATGGGCAAAGCGAGGGACTTTTTACGGGCTCTGTTTCTGTTTTTCTCTGGGGGCACCTTCTACACTCACTCCTTCTTTTAATCAAGACATGGTTGTCCCTCCCGGTTGCCCTGGGTGTGTGTCGTCGTCTCTCTTTCAACTTGGCACACTTCTACACGGGGTTTCGTTGCGGAGCGTGTTGCAAGGCGATCAGGCGGGGGGTTGGTGGGGATTGCGGAAGGGTGACGAGTAGGGAGATGGTAAATCAAAACGGATCTTTCGCGAGAAGTGTAACAAAATAGACCCATTGATTCTTAGCTTTCAATATCATGCCAAGATGTGTGCACCAGTTACCTTGTCTGTTAGTCGGTTACAAGGGGGGATTCGTTGCAAAGTTGAAAGGCCTCATTGCCATCTCAGCTTGAGTGGAGGGGATCGAAGTGAGTTGTAGGGGGCATACGGGCATCTCAACGTCGGGAGAGAACTCACACAAAAGCCCAACCCTGGGAGAAACCCGGTTCTGCAGGTCGTTGAGCCGCTACCATATGATTCAGTAGTGTAGCTTTCGAATACCACATCCAGCCAGAGAGAAAAGCAGAGGAATGCACCGGGGTATCATCTTCCGTTTCTTTCGCCCTTCTCTAGAATCTTTCGACCCCTCTGTATCAACTCCCTCCCCTCTGCTCTCCCTTCCTAACTATCTTGAGAAATATCAACAGGCTCAACCTTTTCCTCCCCCCCAACATACATGTAACTACAAATCGTGACAAGAAGAAGGAAAAAAAGGTAGAGAAATTCCAAGGGGGTGTGGAGCGAGGAATATAGGAGGATGGAAAGAAGATGCTGCCCGAAGGGGCATAAACAAATAGAGAAACCCGTCTTTGCCTCGCGCCCCCACTCTGCTTCTTCCTGGCCCTCCTTATATCTCAACCTCTCTAGCGTGCCAAAGTGTCCCCTGAATGGCCCGATGGACATCGCCAGGGCGCCATGCATATCGTTGCCGTCTGAACCCTAGACATGGATCTGAATATGAGACACATAACAAAGTGTCCTCCCACATGTGGCCATGTAGCGTGGGCACGGAAAGAAACAAAAGAAGAAGAAGGGGGTAAGAAGCGTCATGGTCTATCAAGAGGATGCTCATCCAGGATGATCATAGGATGGCGTTCATAATGTAATTCTCAGCTTGATACGAGAATGAGCTAGGCTGCAGCGGCGGCGTGCAGTCGAGCGAGATTAAGTGAACCTCGTGTGAATGATGTCCGGGTTCTCATGCCAGTCGTCAATGCTCACCCACATCTGGCCCCCCAGAATGTCAGTAAAACACGCCATCTCTGGACTTCGGAAGCACGGTCTAGAACTAAACCAAGACGAAAGGAAAGAGGAAGGGCAAGGAAAAAAGGTGGGGGAAACAACAAGGAAGAGAGAGAGAAGAAGAAAGAAAAGGGCGGGGAAGAAATCTCACCTTCCTAAAGGTACTCAGCTGCGCCAGGATACTCCCACCAATCCAGGTGGAATACTTCCTCTCGGGCGGCGCGAAGATCTTTATCCGCATGTCCTTCACCGCGAGCCGCTGCAGCTCGACCAGCAGCCGGTCGCCGAACCCCCGCGTCAGGGTGCTTCCGCCCGAGAGCACGATGTTGCTGTACAGGGCCTTCCGCAGGTCCATATCGGTCCTGTTTATCGCGTCGATGACGATCTGGTGGACGCCCGGGTACTCAAGGCCGATGATCTCCGGATCGAAGAGGATCTCCGACGCCCTGAAGCGCTCCGGTCCGAGCTATTTGCCGATCGCCAACAAAGGTTAGTGATTCCGGCTTTCCGGGATTCTTGCAAGAGAAACTCTTTTGGTCCACAGCCAGGGGGGGAGGAGGGGGGAAGGGCGACAAACCGGCAACTTGTTCCCGTCCGGCAGTGTATACTCTACCATCCTCGCGGCATCATGCTTGGGTCCCATCCACTCCTTCTCCTCCCTCTTCGGGTCCCGCGCGATGTAGCACGCCGTCTCCTTGATGTGCCTGACGACCTCCTTCTCCGCGCTCGTGTGGAAGACGTACCCGCTCTTCCTCAGCAGCATCTGCAGGTGCTCCGTGACGTCCCGTCCAGCGACGTCGATGCGCCGTATGCTGCTCGGCATGGCGAACCCTTCGTAGACGGGGACGGAATGTGACACGCCGTCGCCCGAGTCGAGGACGATGCCCGTCGTGCGGCCACTGGCGTACAGCGAGAGCACGGCCTGGATGGAGGTGTGCAGGGCGGGGACGTTGAAAGTCTCGAAGAGGATTTGGGCTGCAGTGTCGCGGTTGCTGCGGGGGTTTAAGGGTGGTTCTGTGAGGAGGATGGGGTGCTGCGATGTTCCCAAAGGAGACGTTGAGTACAAGAGCGCATGCCAAATCAGAGTACGTCACCGAAACCCCCCATCCCCCCCGAGAGAAGAGAGGTGGGTTCGGCGCCCAGTGGAAGGGTGTGTGTTTGGAGGGAGACTCGGATATTCATACCTCTTCACTCAGACTCTTCAAGCCTTCTGTGTACACATACTCCCAGATCTTCTCCATGTCTTCCCAATCCGTAACGATCCCGTGCTCGAGCGGGTACCGGATCTTAAGCAGGCCTCTGTACTCGGTGGCGGCCTTCTCGCCGATGAAGAGCTCGCCCTCAAGCGCGCCCGCGAGGACCCGGGTGTGCTTTGGCCGGCCGACCCACGAGGGGAAGCAGCACTTGGGCACGTCATCTCCCGCGAAGCCGGCCCGTATCGTCCCGGACCCGTTGTCCAGGACGATGGGGTTGTTGTGGAGGGTGGTTTCGGCCATGGCTGGTGAGAGGTTTCTGGGATGTGCTGCCTTTGCCTCGTATCTCACATCTACGTTCTAGCTGTTGAGGAGGCGGGTGGACGGGAAGAAGACGGTCGTTCGAGCAGGTTCGAGAGCCTTAAGATGGGAGGTTTGTTGAGGGGGTTGAGTAGAAGGGCGCTGTTCTTATTGGTGATGCGGCTACGTTCCGGTGCGCATGCGATGGGTGGGAATACGTGGATTTAGCTGGGAAGCGCTGACAACCACGAGGGACGAAGCAAGGGAGCAGTCGGCGGAGGGAGAAAGCAAACGCAGAACACGCTATACTGAAGGAATCATGAGGGTCGTAGGTGGTCTTCGTCGTTTCCACTCGCAAAGAGCTATGAAGTGAAGGTGGGCTATACACGAGAGGAAACCGTCGTCATGGGCAATGCTGGTTATTCCGGCGGGTTATGGTTTGCTGGTCGACAGGTTTCGCTTGAGTGATTGGGGAAGCTGTTGGATCCAGGAACAGACGCGAAGCCGCAAAATAGCTGCAGGGGTCGCGACTGGTGGATTGAAACTGCTGCCCGTCGATTAAGGGGTGCGCTTCCACGTGACAGTGGCTTCTGCCA